>CM035174.1:40187798-40483083 GCA_020205615.1 Panax quinquefolius | reverse complement strand
GTCTTTAATTCTACCTCCATCCTTTGCAAGTCATACGTAATGGGCCTTTGCATTGACAATATCGCTTTTCGTACTCACATATGATCTTCTACTCGATAAATCACCTACTACGTTTGCTTTTCGGGATGATATTGAATAGTGTGATCGTAATCTTTCAATAGTTCAAGCCAACGCCGTTGCCGCATGATGAGTTCTTTTGGATGAAGAAATATTTGAGGCTTTTAAGGTCCGTATAAATCTCCACTTTCTCCCCATACAAGTAGTGTCTCCAAATTTTCAACGCGAATCACATTGCCAAACTCTAGATCATGAGTAGGATAATTCCTCTCATATTCTTTGAGTTGTCGTGAGGCATAAACTATGACTTTACCATGTTGCATGAGAACGCATCCTAACCCTTTGCACGAAGCATCATTGATATAACAAATCCATCCGTACGGATGGTATTGCGAAACAGTGCGCGAAATGAGTCTCCTCTTGAGCTCTTGGAAACTCTTCTCGCATTCCTCGCTCTATACAAATTTTGTATCTTTTCGAGTCAGCTGAGTTAACGGAGTAGCGATTCAAAAAAATCCTTCCACGAATCTCCGATAATAACCAGCTAAGTCAGAAAGCTACGCACTTTGGTCACCGACTTTGGTTGCTCCCAACTTTGTACTGCTTCAATCTTTGCAGGGTCAACAGATACTCCATGTTTTGACACCACGTGCCTAAGGAATGCTACTTCCTTAAGCCAGAACTCACATTTCTTCAGCTTGGCATAAAGCTTGTTTTCATGAAGCCTTTCAAGTATCAGCTTCAAACGGTGCTCATGATCTTCACGGCTTTTGGAATAGATGAGGATGTCATCAATAAAGATAATAACAAACTGATCTAAATATTCCTTGAATACACGGTTCATCATATCCATGAAAGCAGCAGGAACATTAGTCAATCCAAAAGACATGACTAAGAATTCATAATGCCGTCATCGGGATTCAAGGCGCCTTTGGAATATCCACATTTTAATCTTGGTGATGATATCCAGATCAAAGATCGATTTTAAAAAGAATTGTGCTCCTTGAAACTGGTCGAACAGGTCATCAATGCGAGGTAGCGGATACCTATTCTTAATGGTGACATGGTTTAATTCTCGGTAGTCAATACAAAGTCGCATACTCCCGTCTTTCTTCTTCATGAATAAAACAGGAGCACCCCAAGGAGATGTACTTTAGGACGAATGAAACCTATGTCTAACAATTCACTGTAGTTGGACTTTTTAACTCCACGAAGTTCAATAGGAGCCATTCGATATGGGGTTTTAGAAATGGGTTTTGTGCAGGCACTCAAGGTCAATAAAGAATTCAACATCACATTACGGGGGTAGGCCGGAAGTTCTTGAGAAATACATCGGAAATTCTCTAACAATGAAATATTATTCAAATCGACTTGTCTTTGTTCAAATCCATAACATGGGCTAAGAAATCTTGACATCCGTTTTTCATAAACGAATAGCTTTATGGCTTGATATGATAGTGACCGATTTTAGTGGTTTAGTTGTTTGAATTAAGTATGACGGGTTGGTTAGGAATATGAAAACTAACAACCTTACGAAAATAATCAATTTTGGCATGATGAGTGGTTAACCAATCAATTCCTAAAATCACATCAAAAGCAAGTATCTTTAAAGAGATAAGATCAACGGGTAATGTGATAGTGCCAACTTGGATCATGCAAGATTTATAAACCGTGGATGTAACGAAAGTTTCACCCAACGGAGTCTCCACCGGTAAATCAAAGTCTAATTTCTCCTGAGTCAAGTTTAAACGCCGAGCACAAGCGGAGAGATAAAGAAATGGGTAGAACAAAGTATCTAGTAAGGTATAAACTTCGCAAGAGTTCAAGATTATCTTACCCGTAATCACCTCGTTAAGTGTTCTTCGCGTTTTGGCGATCACGACAAACGCTCTTCCAGAACCGGCCGATTTCGACTTATCCGGGACGACCCTTGGAGTTACCATCCCTCGTTGAACTTGGTTTTGCTACTGAATCAACGATCCAGCTATGTGGTGTCGTCCTTTCCACAGTTGTAACATCGTTGGATTGTTGTGGACGATTTGGTGATATGTCCCTCTTTCCGCATTTGTAACATCTAACTGGCGGTCGTTCTGCTCCCCCTAGAATTTGTTGTTGGTCTTTGGTCTTTGCGATGTCTTCCCGTCATTGTTAAATCTCCTCTTTCTAAAATTTCCACTTGACTCACCTCTCCTATTATCATGGCCACGATGACTACCCGAGTGGTTACCGCCTTTGTTCGTATTTTTCAATCCTCGTTGGTTATTATCTCTCGATATTTCCACATCATAGGTATGACCACAGTTGTGGTCCCTCGGTTGAACATACTCATTATCTCGCTCTAATAATTGAGCCTGCTTTAACATTTGAATATAAAGAAAATTTATGAGATATAAGATATTGTTAAATCTCTGGACTTTAGACCTCTCGAAACATCCTTGTCATTCGTTCCTCATTTTCGATCAAATGAGGTCTTTGTGGCCCCCCAAATTCGGTACACAAACCCAACTCGGTGCTTCACGATACCATTTCTATAAGCTGAATAATACTAATAATAATAACAATAATATAAAATTCAAACTTAATTTACATATGCATCAAAGTTTACTCCCAGGTACGAGACCTTTAAACATTCATTACATCATAGATAATAAGTATCATTTTCTTAATAAACTATAACTATTACACAATATAATAAAAAATCTCATTCGAACAACTTTCCTTTCCCTTTGTTCTTGCCTGAACCTTCTGGCTGATCATACTTAACTGAAAATATTTAAATTTAAAGCAAGAATGAGCATTGGATTGCCCAGCAAGTAATAACAACAATATATATTAGCTGAAAGAATTAAATGTTTTCTTTGAAAGACACTTCTACAACGAATCAACAGTTGTGAAGTAAGCTGAACCAATAATAACAACATATCACTTCCATATGAAATCTTTGAAACTACGTATAGATTATAATTAGAGATCAGTCGACTGACTATGAACATTGTTTTTCATTTTCGCTACGGTTTAGCAGAACTTCATCTGCAAACCGTCATAACTTACGGACACGAGGGTGATCTGCCCAATGTGCCCTGTATTGATCAATACTACATGCAAGAACGATATTATCGTTCACTCTATCCACCTTAGGTGGACAAAAGTTTTCCCATATTCGGGATGTTCATACTTAGTCGGGAATCCGAACCAAAACAATCTGGTTGGATACAATAACGTTCTATCTTGTTCAACAATATTTCTATGTCTAGCTGAATCAAATAGCTTAGACAGCTTTTAAGTCAACGTATACATACTTGAAATTAATAAGTATGTATCAACATATGATTAAATACAATGGTTATCCAAGTGGGGACACTTGTCTAACCCTATATAGGAATTAACGAACAGAATAAATATCTGAATTATACAATAATACAATGATCGGATAATGTAAGAACTTGTATGAATACAAAGATTGGATACATAATCAATAATAATAGAGTTAATAATATAGTACAATAATATGATTCTGAAACTTTCTTTGCAAAGGTAGGATACTTGCACAATATAAATAATAGATCAGATACTTGCTCAATAATAATTGGAGTAAGTTTAGGAAACTTACATAACATGATATACCTGTTTGCACGAAATAAAAGTAGTGCATAAGGTTTAGATACTTGCCTGAGCTGCTGCTTACAATAACGCAACTTATATTAATCTTTTATACATCGACCTATCGATAATAAGATCATTAGTTCGATTAGAATAATATATCGTAACACATAAAATCTTTAATTACAATCGACACATAACCTAATCACTTTGTCACATATATCTAACAATTATTGATTCACTAACAAACACATATCTAATCGGTTTATCTAAGTCCGATCAATTTACGAAATATTTCGGTATCTGAAATGACTTTATCGGGGTAAATATCGAGTCTAAGACTCTATCATGCAGTTCAATAGTCGTTCAGATATTTTAAATATCAATCATATTATTTTTATAGCCTTATAATAATTTTTAAATAATTATTATACTTTATCATGAATTTTTCAAACATTGAAATCATTATTAATTGATTTAAATATTAACTAATTCTATTATCATTAATATTTAATTAATATTAAACTATTAATGAAACTATTGCCAAAATATTAAAGTTATTTATAATAACTCAAAATATTTTTAAAGTATTAATATTACCTTTAAATGATTTTTAAATCAATAAAACCATTTTAAAACTATTTATTTAATATAATTATTAAATAAACTTAATATCATTAATATTAAATTGTTATCAATAATATTGATTAATTAATGAAATTATCCTTTAAATATTAAAAGTTATGTTTTATAACTTAAAATATCTTTAAACACTTTATTTTCCTTTAAAAATGATTTTTCTAATATTAAAATCATTTTACATTACTTTACCTAATATAATTATTAAATGAATCTAATATCCTTAATATTAAAATATTAATATTTTCATAACAAAATATCAAAAGTTATATTTTATAACTTAAAATATTTTTATAATCTCTAAATCATTTTCATATAAATTTTAAATCATTAATTCTATTTTTCATCATTTATTTAATATCTTTATTAAATAACTTAATCATCATTAATATCTAATTAATAATGAAAATCATCACAAAATATTAAAAATTATAGAAAATAACTTAAAATATCTTTTATATCATAACCTATTTTTAAATGATTTTTCATGTATTAAAAATTATTTTTAAATAATTTATTTAATATTATACTTAAATAAATTAAATACTTTTTATATCCCAAAAATATTAAATATTCATGAAATATACTTAAAATAATTAAAATTAATTTTAGGACTTTAGAATAATTTTTAGTAATTTATTTTGTATTTTTAATATTTAAAAACTATTTTTTCTATTTATTTAATTAAATTAATTAATTTTTGGAAATTAAATATATATTATCATTGTTAAAAGCCCTTTGGCGACATAAACCGTCACCTTAGGTGTTCTTGAAATTTGTTCTTGGCAAACCCGAAACCCATATGGGTTTGGCGAGATAAATAGTTTGACCAACAATAGTTTGTAAACGGTGATTATTACGGGCATTATCTTTCTCGAGCTTGTAGTACTCATGCAAGACTACACGATCCACCCACCAACAAAGTTCATAACATAATATAATTGCAAGATATAGGCTCATGAACAAAATTTGTCGGTAGAGTTGTTCTTCATTTACGGTTACCCGAAATGAAGAAAATGTCGACTATTCACTTTTGGTCTCCCATAACTTATGATCCCAGATATTGTTTACGTGATTTAATCTTTGCGATAGCTAACCAACGTATACATGAAGAAATATATCACATATAAGCACCATAACAACCATTAACGCGCGTCGAATATTAATCGGTTGACCCGTATGAAAATCACGATCATACGTTTTACGGGTTTACCTAGAAAACGAAAATCGTGATCATCTTACATGGTTTGACCGTCATACACTATGAATCTGTTATTCATTTAGATGTTCTATAAGCTTAAATATATAGAATAAACAACAAACAACAAACTTATTACAACAAAAGAAACCAAACAACTAACAACGAAAGATCTGGGGCCCATGAACTTGCTTGTCAAAGCTTTTAGGCAAGTTCACGGTCATTGATTTCCACCATCGATGTCGGTCAACGTGGTTTGACCACGAATAACGTGCAATATAAAACTTATCTAGACCTGCTTTTTGATACAAAGTACATATCTCATATCGGACTTCTGACTATAAACGTTCAAAACACAAAAATCATTAAAGATCGCAGAGATCTGAGGGCTGACATTCGTTTTCGAAATCAAAACAAAATTTTCCAGATTTTGTAAATCTTCAAATCCGAGCCTCTAGAAGTTATGGATTCAACATCTAGCAACCCAGATCATCATTAGACACTACTAACAACACATTTAACATAAAAAAAATAACATCTAACACATCATCAAAGGTCAAAATTCTAAATTAGGGTTTATACCTTTACTTTGATCAATCTTGATCTTAGGCTCTTGATTTGTTGTTGGATTTTGTAGGGCTTGATTATGTGACTGATCTAGCTTATATTTTACGTGGGTTTTGAGTTGAGAGAATATGACTATGCATTTGTGAACAATTTAGGCCATTAAGTGTACTTTCTCTCTCTTGAATTATATATAAAACATGTATGCAATGACTTGTAATGGTGATCGATGTCTTTGGTGGTGTAGTGTAGCTCTAGCTAGGTATAGGGTAGGGTGGTGGCCGATTTGATGAAGATTTTGTCTAACCAATAATTCAAGAATGGGACAAAAGGGCATTTTTGTAATTTCCTTTTTAATCTCAAGGGTATTCTTGTCGAGGTGCTTGAATCTAGGGTTTAATCACTAGATTTTATATTTTAAAGTTTCCAAAATAATTACTAGGGTTTGAAAGATTAAAATTAAAGTATAATAAAATTTTAATTTTAAACACACTAATTAAATTAGGGTTTTTAATAGAAATTAAGGTTTTATTAGAAAATTAGGGTTTAATCACCAGGGTTCCCAAATTAACAATTAGGGTTTCTTAATTATCATTATAATTCACAAAAATAATAATTAGGGATTCTAAAATTTGCAATTAGGGTTCCTAATTAGCAAATTAGGGTTTTCAAATAAATAATTAGGGTTTCTCCTAATTACAGAAATTATATAATACACAGTAAAATTCATATAACACCATTACTACACAGTCTCGAACTCATAACCGAGTTTAATAATTAGGGTTTAATAACACGATATGAGGGTCATGCCCTAATTTATCACAATTGAATAACCATTATCAGTCTCCACATTTACAGTACCTATTTATAGCACTGAAAAATTAAAATATAATTAATATTATATTATTATTCTCATCCATTGATCAATACCCAAATTTAGGGTTTGGATTCCATATCTGATTTATTCTTTATATATAACATCAATAATTAAGCTAAAATAATTAACTTAAATATTACGAACAATTCATATAATAAAATATTTATTATTATAATTATAATAATCATTTCATATATTATTTAAATAATATAAAATCATGTTTTTCATGGAAAATAATTAATAAAAACATTTCTACTTACAAAAATTAATTACTATAGTAATATACTTTATAATGATCAATAATTCTAAAATAAAATTGTTTGAAATTATTCATGAAATAAATAATTTTATTTATCACATATATACATACACATTACTTGACACATATTCTCATCTTTAAAATAATAAAAAAAATTAATATGCAAAATTTCTTTTTTATTTATATAGAAAATATTCAGGTCACCGACTTTGGTCACGGACTTTGGTTGCTCCCAACTTTGTACTGCTTCAATCTTTGCAGGGTCAACAGATACTCCATGTTTTGACACCACGTTCCCAAGGAATGCTACTTCCTCAAGCCAGAACTCACATTTCTTCAGCTTGGCATAAAGCTTGTTTTCACGAAGCCTTTCAAGTATCAGCTTCAAATGGTGCTCATGATCTTCACGGCTTTTGGAATAGATGAGGATGTCATCAATAAAGACAACAACAAACTGATCCAAATATTCCTTGAATACACGGTTCATCATATCCATGAAAGCAGCAGGAGCATTAGTCAATCCAAAAGACATGACTAAGAATTCATAATGCCCGTATCGAGTTCTGAAGGCAGTCTTTGGAATATCCTCAGTTTTAATCTTCAGCTGATGATATCCAGATCGAAGATCGATCTTTGAAAAGAATTGTGCTCCTTGCAATCTGGTGTCGGACGGTCATCAATGTGAGGTAGCGGATACCTATTCTTGATGGTGACATGGTTTAATTCTCAGTAGTCAATACAAAGTCGCATACTCCCGTCTTTCTTCTTTACGAATAAAACAGGAGCACCCCAAGGAGATGTACTAGGACGAATGAAACCTATGTCTAACAATTCCTGTAGTTGGACTTTTAACTCCTGAAGTTCAATAGGAGCCATTCGATATGGGGTTTTAGAAATGGGTTTTGTACCTGGCTCAAGGTCAATAAAGAATTCAACATCACGTTAAGGGGTGAGGCCGGAAGTTCTTCAGGAAATACATCAGGAAATTCTCTAACAACAGAAATATTATTCAAATCTGACTTGTCTTTGTTCAAATCCATAACATGGGCTAAGAAATCTTGACATCCGTTTTTCAATAAACGAATAGCTTTATGGCTTGATATGATAGTGACTGATTTTAGTGGTTTAGTTGTTTGAATTCATATGATAGGTTGGTTAGGAATATGAAAACTAACAATCTTACGAAAATAATCAATTTTGGCATGATGAGTGGTTAACCAATCAATTCCTAAAATCACATCAAAAGCAAGTATCTTTAAAGAGATAAGATCAACAGGAAATGTGATAGTGCCAACTTGGATCATGCAAGATTTATAAACTGTGGATGTAACGAAAGTTTCACCCAACGGAGTCTCCACTGATAAATTAAAGTCTAATTTCTTCGGAGTCAAGTTTAAACGCTGAGCACAAGCAGGAGAGATAAAAGAATGGGTAGAACCGGTATCTAGTAAGGTATAAAATTCGCAAGAGTTCAAGATTATCTTACCCGTAATCACCTCGTTCGGGTTCCTCGCGTTTTGGCCAGTCACGACAAACGCTCTTCCAGGAACCGCTGATTTTGACTTATCCGGGACAACCCTTGGAGTTACCATCCCCGTTGAACTTGGTTTTGCTATAGAACGTTCTTGAGCTATGTGGCCTTCCTTTCTACAGTTGTAACATACCTTGGATTGTTGTGGACAGTTTGGGCTGATATGTCCCTCTTTCCTGCATTTGTAACATCTAACTGGCAGTCGTTCTCCTCCCCTAGAATTTGTTGTTGGTGCTGGTGCTGCTGCTGATGTCTTCCCATCATTTTTAAATCTCCTCTTTCTAAAATTTCAACTTGACTCACCTCTCCTATTATCATGGCCACGATGACCACCCGAGTGGTTACCGCCTTTGTTCGTATTTTTCCATCCTCGTTGGTTATCATCGCTCTGATGATTGCTGTCACTGGTATGACCCTGGTTGTGGTCCCTCGGTTGCACATATTCATTATCTCGCTCTAATAATTGAGCCCTGTTTACAACATCTGAATATAAAGAAAATTTATGAGATATAAGATATTGCCGAATCTCGGGCTTTAGACCTCTCAGAAACATCCTTTTCATTCGTTCCTCATTTTCGATCAAATGAGGTGCAAACCTGGATAACTCTGCAAACTTCACCTCGTACTGGGACACCTTCATGTTGTTTTGTTCCAGTCTGATAAACTCCACCTCCTTCATATGACGAATACTTTCAGGAAAGTACTTGTCATTGAATAGTTTCTGAAATGTTTCCCATGACATCTTTGAGTGCGGTGGTGAGTGCACGCTTCACGAGACTCCCACCAAAGATCGCCTCACCGCGGAACATAAAGGTGGCGAATGGAACCTTTTGTTCCTCCATGCATCCCAAGACATCGAATATCTTGTTAATTTGGTTGACCCACGTTTCCGCCATGATCGGATCCGGCTTTCCCTTAAATTCTGGTGGTCCCAACTCTTTTAACTGCTTGGCTGTGATAAGCCGCGCATTGATAGAATTTCCACCCGTATTCTGTGCACGAGTTTCCCTCGTCTGGTTTTGCATAAAATGCAAAAAACTTCTGAACATCCCATCATTCATTATTTGTTCGGTAGTGTTGTTTACAGGAGGATTATTGCCTTCCTGTTGTATATTCTCCTGGTTTGTAACTAAAGGTTATTCCACAGTCTCATACACTCCATTGTTAACGTTCTCGTGCCCATTCTTAAATCTTGCCATAAAAACAAGGGTTAATTAAACAAATTAACATATCACATAATATCCTATATTATGACCGACCAACAAATAAGCTTAGATAGGACACACTAGCAAATGATTTACTCATCTCTCCCTCCTAGTTCTATTCCCCATCTTCGCCGGAGAGACCATATCCTAAGCTTTGATACCAATCAGTGTGGCGACCCCAAAATAGGTATCTGACACCCATTTTGAGTCGCCAAATACATGGTACGTAAAAGCAAACTACAACTTCAATAATATAATTGTCGTGCAAAAGAAGACAACACATACTATGAGTTTAAATACAAATATTTTCTTTTAGACAATATCCACACTCAAATAAGTCCTTATTACAATTATTCAAACACTATTTTACAGAAATAGTGAGGACTGCTAAAACATCTTTCTAGAACCATCACTCCGTACCGCGACTAGTTCCTGCTATGTTCTCACCTCCTGAGAAAAATGGAAAAAAAAGGAAAAGGGTGAGCTCAACTAGCCCAGTAAAGAATATTATGACTAAGATAATATACAACAAATTATCGTTAGTCTTCAACGAGGAAAAATCGATAAAATATAATAGACAACAAGTTTTAGATCAACAATCTGCAATGAAAGCAAGACAATCCATTAGAAGAGTCAAGTAGAGAATGAGTTCTACTATCTTCTAAGATTTAAAAGTCCATTATCAATTTTATTCTTGTAAAAACAATCAATATACATCTTTAATCAATATTCATCTTTACACTACAGGTGCCAAGATATTCGTTTGTATCACCAGGTTAATCATGTTTCATCTCAACACTGTTCATCTTCGCACTACTGGGCCAAAGATATTCATCGATTAATCATTCATCTTTGCACTACTGGCCAAAGATATTCATTAATATCATCATTTAGGGTAGAGGATGATGAAAATATTTTAAAAAAAGCGAATCCATTGAGATGGAAGGACAAATAGTAAGGATTAGTATAACAGGTTTATCCAAGATCAATAATACTCCATAATAACCAATTTTGAAGCAAAATTCAAGAATAAAGATCAAAACATGGATACAATCAAAGATAGTAACCATAATAGACATCTTGGACAAAAATAAGAAAATTTCGTTTTTCGGTGAATAGTGTCGTATTCGTGAATAGTGTCGTATACGTGAATAGTAACCCCGACACAAAAAGTTCCAAATTTGATAAAAAAAGTTTAGATCAATACTTCGACATAATGATATTGAAGAAGTAATATCATATATGAAGAAAATAACATCCTTTACCTCAAAATATCAGTACTTCTGATCGGAATATCGGTATAAGGGTGAAGAAAACTTGCACTGATGAATAGAAACTCACAAAGTATCTAAATACTCACAAAATACACTCAATAATCTAGAGAGAGAAAGAGAGAAAGCTTATGTTTCTGGTGTGATTTTCAATTCTAACTTAGCTCTCTATTTATACGAAAATGTTAGCAGACTTGACCTGCAACCTGATGGATTTACCTGCTACTATTCTCACCCACCACATTTGAAATAAAATTCAGTACATTTCTTCACCAACCACAAGTGGGGCCACTCAATTCTAGAATTTTCCACCAAAATGCTAAATTCGGATACTTGACAATTTACGAACGGTCACCTCTTAAAATTCATAACAAATCATACGTTCATTTTAACGGTTCAAAATTTGTGGACATATACTCAACTTATATATGTATAACATATCCAAAAATTACAACGATCCAATGGTAGGATTAAAAATTATAACTTACATGATATATCTCAAAAACCTTTAGTTTAATTTTTAATACCTTCATTCCGACAAAAATACCGATAAAACACCTCAACATTAACTCTTTCATTTTTAACCACAATAAATATATCCAACATTTATATCCATATAAAATAAATATTACCTTATCATATGAATCAATAATTAATTATTCACAAATAATATTACGTAATCACATTTATAACAACCGGACCATTCTCGGAAAGAGGGGCTTTCAATAAAATTTCTCCTTCTTGGCGCGCAATTAGGTGACCAAACCTCTCCTTGATGAAACTTTCTAGACATTGCCAAAAATGCTATCTAATAATATTATTCAAATAATATGAATTATTGATCGATAATGGGAAATCTTGTGCGATGACAATTATTGAAACAACAATAATATAAAATATCAACGCAAAGAATTATTGAATCAATAAAATAAAATATTGAGCAGTAACTCATCGTAATAATTATTGAATAGTGCCTTAACTACGTAAGGATCAATAATTCATCAATCTCGCATGCATCCACGCGTATTATTGTATATTTTAACCACCGGGTATTCCAACGGTGTTAGCAGTAATAACTACTGCAGTTATTTATAAAAACTCAAACTTGTCGTTTTCTTCATCCCACAATTATTATACATTATGGGGCCCACAATTAATCTGCTTGCCGTCGCATTTAATATTCTCCTCCGGTGAAGAATATTCTATGACCAAATGAATATTCCCCGACAACAATGATTATTTTATAACCACTTGCATATTTTGCAAAATTTGCACATTTTACCCATAACCAGAGAATTATATCAAATTAATACTTTATTATTCACAATAATAATTAGAGGAAATTCGATTTTATTTATAATAAGTTGGGGTCTTACATATTTGATGTAAATATGTAATTAGTATTTTTAGTATTTTAGTGTCGGGTAATTGTTTTTATAATAAAAAATCCTTATAGCTTAGTTGGTTTGAGCATTTATTTAAGGAGAGTGGGAGGTCTAGAGTTCAAATCTCAAGGAGAGCATTATTTTATTTTATTTTTTAAAAAGCCCACGGGTCGGGCCAGGCTTTTTTTTATTATTAATACTATTATAATTATTATAATAATAGTAACAATAATAATAAAAATAATAATAATAACAACAACAACAACAACAACAATAATAATAATAATAGAAATTATAATAATAGTAATAATTATAATTATTATAATAATAAAAATAATAATTATAAGATTAGTAATAATTATTCTAATAATAATAAAAAATTAAATATAATAGTAATAATAATAATAGTAAATATAATAATAATTATAATAATAGTAATAGTAATAGTAGTAATAATAAAAAATATAGTACATGAAGCATGAAAAAATTTAATAATGACTTATAAGTAAAAAAAGTTAAAATTTAAGTTATTGTCAAACACTAAATAATAACAAATGACTTATAACTTAGTTTAACCAACTTATAAGTCATTGCCAAACACCCTCTAATACAAGATATAAAGAGAAATTAATATTTGATTATAAAAAAATTACAAGTCGAGAAAAAGAGAATTTGAAAATGGGAGTTAAAAAAACTTACACATCATTGGTGCGACTTTATTATTATTGTTATTGTTATTGTTATTATTATTATTTTTATTATTATTGTTATTAGTACTATTATTATTATTATTATTATTATTATTATTATTATTATTATTATTATTATTATTATTATTATTATTATTATTATTATTATTAATATTATTATTATTATTATTATTATTATTATTGTAGTATATAACTTCTTGAGATTATATTAATGGTATGTAGTGAAGGAGAAGAAAGGAATATATGGGAGAAATCTCATGTTTTGATATAAATAATAATCATTGCAAGATATTAACAGATAACTTATGTTGCTCCAGCGGTCAAATGACCAAAGTTCCAAATGATAAGTCACAGGTTCGAATATGTTTTGCATTTGGATATAATTTTTAAATACTAAATATGAATATTTTTTGGCAATTCTACGAATACCGAATATGGTCTTACAAAAACATGTTTATTGGGATTATCTTAATTTAAGGCTACATTTTAATAGTCGTTGCAAAAAGTTGTATAAGATATGCAACGAAAATAAAAATTGTTGCTAATGAATGTGGTCCATATTAAATGAAAATATAGCAACAAAAAAATTTTCGTTGCCACTTATGAGAGGAGAAATCAAGTGGTTAGAAATTTTGCAACAATTTCTAACAATTTTGTTTTCAAAATTTGCAACGACTTATGAATTTCGTTGCAAAAAGTGAAAGCCTGACACAATCTGCAACGAAGGACAAGTTTCGTTGCTAAACATACACTTTTAGCAACGACTTATAAAGCCGTTGCTCAAAAAATCGTTGCTAAAGCCCCATTTTTAGCAACAAAAAAACTTTCGCTGCCCACGATGACGGGAAATCAAGTGGCCAAAAATTTTGCAACGAATTTCTAACTAATTTTTTCCCTTGATGAATTACCAACGAAATTTTTCAACGACTTATGAATTTTGTTGCAAAAAGTGAAAGCCTGACACAATTTGCAACGAAGGACAAAATTCGTTGCTAAACATATACTTTTAGCAACGACTTATAAAGTCGTTATCCGAAAAATCGTTGCTAAAGGCCCATTTTTTTTGTAGTGTCTTGTAGGTAGCAAGGCAAAAATGGCCTTGTTGCGTCGGTTCCAAGCCTTTGTATGGCGCAATTGCTTCTTATACCTACAGTTTGAGATTCTAACCTCGCTATTACAATGAGACTTGGGAAAGTGTGACAACATGGTCTAAAATTGTGTTAGCATGTTAAATGTGTAATGTTAAGGTTAACATAACATAGTGAGTTGTGGTTAGTACGATCAAAGTTGCAAAAGTGATTGTTAAATTGAAAATGCGTTATGTGGTAATTAGTATACATAATGAAAGTTAGACAAGTGTTGTGAAGTAAAACACTTAGAGTTTCTGAAATGTTAATGGTAATGAACATGTTATGATATGTTAGCATGTCTAATAGGTATTGTGGCTCTAAAATTATGTGTAGGTGATTGTGAGTTTAATTTTATAGCTTACGCTCAAGGCAAGTTTTCTAACTCTACACTTTCGTTGAGCTAGTTCGTTTATTACATTGTACAAGTTTTAACTCTACATTTTCGTTGAGTTAGTTCTATTATTATAAATGCATGCTTTTGATTGAGCAAGTCTTTATCTCAACTGTTATTGAATAAGTAAATTATTCCTAAAATCCATTTAAGCAAACTCAAACTCTGATGTTATTGGAAATTTTCCATTTGTTGATTCATTCCAACTTGTTTATAGTTAAGCAAGTTTCTTAAAGTTCAGGAATTTCATTTTTAATATTATAAAACTTGAACCTAGCTTATTTTACTATTCAAGCAAAGGTTAAACATTTTATTCATTCTATTGAATACTTATGCTCTATAGTTATTTTAAGCATGAGTTAGATATGTAGAATCAGTTCAGTTATGATTCTCAAATGTTCTAAGTTATGTTGTTATTAAACAACTATTGTATTATCAAGCATTGTGGATTCAACTAGTTCCCTAGTTGATGATCATTAAACTTCAATTACCCTTGAAAGCTTATCCAAACCAAACTTTCTTTGGTGCGGACTTGTACTCTAAATACTGAGATGAACAACCCTATGTTTAGGGGTTTACGCTTAGCGTTGAAATGGTTGTGCACAATACATTGTACGAATGATTGATCCCCATAAGTACGTGGAGTCCTTATAGTCATATGACTATTAAAGTTGAAAGATTACTTATAACTGTGGACATGGTTCATGGTCATTTGACCCTCAGTAGTTTATTTAAGAATGTTAATAGAACAAATTATCCAGTTCTATTGAGCCTATGAGTTGGAAAATGTTGAAATGTTAATAGAACATATCATTCAGTTCCATTGAGCTTATTATTTGGCAAATGTTGTAAAGTTAATAGAACATATCATTCAGTTCTATTTAGCCTATTATTTGGCAAATGATGTAAAGATATTTATTCTTATTTCAAGTGAGCTTTGTTTGCTCACTCTTGCATACTTATACATTTATTGCAGCTATGAATGAGAAGGTAGATAAACCTACAACTAGCAAATGAAAGGAAAAAAATGTATAAGGGATGAAGACTTGTAATTTTGTTTTATCATTGATGATAGACTTTTAATAATGATGTGATGTAATAATTTTATTTCCGCACTTGAATGATTGTATTAAAGGTTAGAGAACCAGGGAGATAATGTTTTTATTTAAGTAATCCTGTATGGGCAGGTTTTTATTATTCAATTTATTTTGATTGGGTAGTTATATATGAATGTTTTGATTACGTGAACACCAAATCTTGAGATAATGAAGTACCGTGATTTGGGGGTGTCACAATCCAACATGAAGATCCAGATCGCAATGCAAGGTATGGTTCCGATCAGTTATCTATACGGATGCGTGTTATTTAATTTAATCACCACTTGTTAATTTATACCTGATGAATTTATTTAGAAATTAGATTCTCTTCGGTAATAATTAGACTAATCCCTAAAAATAAAAAATAAAAAAAATAAAAAAATAGAAAGTGTGTATAGTGATTCCTTTTAAGTTGATGTGTAGAATTGACGTGTTGGTATTAAAGGCCACGTAATGGATTTATTTCCGATTTGATTTATGAACCTCTAAAGTGGTTATACCAGGTGATGATAAGTTATTGTCAAAGAAAGTGCATAAACCTTAAGACTCTGAGGAAGTCAAAGGTAGTATTTTGTTCTTTCAGTTGCAAGACGTCTGTACGGTAGAGTTATTTATCGATGTTGCAAAACAAGAAGTTATTAAGAAAATAAATCTGTGGGTTGTGTGAAGATCATGATAGTTACTTAGTTAGCTAAGTGACAAAAAAAAATCGGTGGAATTTATATGGGCAGGAAATTATGAATTGAATTTTCAAGAATTAAAAAAGAATTTAGTATGACACCTATGTTGTCTCTACCAGACAGTACAGAAAACTTTGTGTTGTATAGCAACGCATCATACAAAGTATTAGGCGGTGTGTTTAGGCAGAACGATAGGGTCTTTTCTTATGCATCGCGTCAGTTAAAATTTTTATGTGAAAGGGTATTCGACTCACGATTCAGAGTAGAGGTATTAGTGATTGCCCTGAGGATTTAACGATGTTATTTTTGAGTAGTAGGGTGAGATATAGAAAAAAAGGGTAGTAGATATTTTTGTTAACCGTGCAAAATGGGTTCATAATAGAAATGACTAAGTGGTGGTAGGAGGTAAGATATATGAAAAGGCAGAGGAGAAGCTTTTCAGATGAAAAATAGTATAGTTTTGTTGGATAGAGTTAAGGAAGACTATTCAGATGAAGGTAGTGTCAATTCAAAAATTGATACTGAAGGATAGTTGAAATTAGAAGGAAGAAACTAGGTTTCGATAATACCAGGAATTGAAAATTAAGTTTTTCATAAAATTTATATATTAAATCAACTAGGAAGCACGAAATGATTATATTGCCTTCGATATTACTATTGGTGGCAAGATATGCCGAAAGATTTTTGGTATGTCAAAGTTAGCATATTACATATCGAGCAGTGAGTGAAGTTATGTCTTAATGAAATTGTGACACCCCCAAATCCGGGCACCTCAATCCCACAGATTTGGTGTTCACTGTCCAATTAAATCATAACTAACTACCCATAAACAAAGGATATAATTAAAATCAAAAGCTTAAACAATAAATCTCCCACCAAAGGGTTACATAATCTGAAATAAATCCCAGGTCATCTAACCTTTATTACAATCATCAGCGGAAAACTAAAACATAATCATAATTAAATCAATTACATAAGCTTCATAAATAAAATATAAATTAAACGTTGTTGTCTAATCAAGCACTTTGTCCTTGCCCTTGCTTATAGAAAGCTTTTCAAACTTCGTAACTTCATCTGCATTTTTTTGTGCAAGAGTGAGCAAACAATTGCCCACAAGAAGGATAATATACAATAACATTTTATGAATAAAATTTAACAAGAGCTTTCAATGGTAAAGTATTCTTCTTAGGACAATAAACTTTAATTCAACGACTATGAGTTCAAAGGAATAATGAGCGTTTAAGTTAACAATAGATATCAACATCAAAGAATACACTTTGGGTCACAAGACCACGAACTCTATTCTAGGTTTTCAAGTATTTCTACTTTAACCTTTAACGATCTAAAAGACTATAATCATCATCTATGTCCTAGGTTCACGGTGTTTCTCACGTAACCTTTAACAGTCTAAACGACTATATGGACCATCATTAGTACTCGGTGATCGACCCTTTGTACTATGTATTACAAACATTTTAACATTTATTGCGTAGCTCTAAAATAATCCCTATATAGGGTTGTTCATCTCGACTTAGATTATCGGGTTAGAACCAAAGGAAGTTTGGCTAGGAATTAACTTCAAAGGAAATCTAGATTTTTAGAACGCTCATCAACTAAGTATTGGTTGAATCAGATAGGAACCAATAACTATTCAAGGGTTTGATTATAATATCTTCATGAACAAGGTATATCGATGAATCAATAAGGCTAGAGTATTAACAATTTCTAAATTGAACAAATGTTATCATTGACAACATGCTTTCAAAGTTGTGTGAGTACATAAACAAACCAAAGGAAGTTTGGTTTGGGTAGACTTCAAGGGTAATTTAGAGTTTGGAACATTCATAAACTAAGGATTAGTTGAATTGGTTAAGAATTGCTAAGAAACTTAGAGTTCGGTACAATAACGTAAGATAGTATAATGATATTGAAGAACGAAGGTCAAACAACAGTTATTAGTAGCTGAATAAACACACTTCTTACAATAATAATACAGACTTTGAATAAAGAGATAAAGATTAACTAACTTGCTCAACAATAAATGAGGGTTAAAGAACTTGCATGACAATAAATCGTTAAACAAGAGATTAGAAATAGAGAATTTGCATAAGTATAACATAACAGTGAAATGTAACCTTACTGAATAATAAAGTAGCAAAGGTTAGGGAACTTGTCTCGTGCGTAGGTTAAACAATCACTACTCACGTTCACCCCAAGTCCTACACATACCATATGTATTGATAATACACATTAGTTACACTAACATTACCTTCATGAGTTGCTTTCTTACTTTTAGTATAGCTACTAACTAAGTTTAAGTTTAAATAACACTACATCTTTTCCTGAACATTACTTTTTAGCTTTATTACAACTACTTAAGTGATCATATCATTGCACCACATACACATTAACAACTTGATGCAACATCCTATTACATGTCCAACATGTTATCATTAAGTTATACTAATACACAAAGGGTTGCACTTGCATTCGCGCATCCCGACGCTCTCCGATTGGCTCCAAATACACAACAGTCCTAAAGATGACCATTTTGACCCTTCATATCTATTTCAAATTGAAAACCTTAAAGAATAAAAGTTATAGGTCTATTCGTCCTCTTTCCGAATCATCTTGAATTACCTCAATCGGAGTTCGTATACAAAAGTTATGGCTATTTTACTACAGGAGGTCAAAATTGTCAGACCCAGACCACTTTTCTAGCTTTGAGGGCAGTCGATGTGTGCAAGTAGGGCTCAGTATTTGGGCGTGAACTTTTAGGCCATTTTGTCTTTGGTGCGGAAATTGGTGAAATTCAGAAACTTGGCGAGAGGCTTGAATTACTGAACACCCCAAAAATAAAACACAAAACAAAGCTTTGTCTTAATTTCTAACACCAATTAACATCTATAACTTATGCAAATTACACATAAACTTCACCAAGCATACAAATACTATATTAACACAACTTAAACCTTAATTCTAGAAAAATTAAATACTGGAATAGCATATTTTAAAACCAAAACTCTATTTTTGATATTTCTTGACATAGTGAACATTGTAATCACAATGATACACCAATTCGATTCTTTTGAACTAAGTTCTCTGTAATTCTTAACAAACTAACTAACATAGTCACAGTTTAATTTCACACACTAAATTGATCATCATAATTGCTACTTACATAAGCTACATAAGAAATACATATACTGACATTATTTCTTCCTACTGTCAAACGAATTTAGCATGCAATTCTCGTTTAAGCACTACCTCTAATCATCATAAACTCATATAATTACAAGTAACCCATTGTATAACAACAATTCAACAAATTTGAAATCACAGTATATAAAATATTGTAAATAGCTTCATATATGCATATTCATATATAATTAGGGAAAATACCTTCAATTAGCGTAATAATTCCTTGCAAACACCACTGAATTAGCTTTGAAATCCTTGTTAACCTCTGAGAATTGCAACTTCATAGACCCTTTTCTCCTCTCAACTCACTCTAGTCTCTCTCAATTTTCTCTCTGAAAACCTTTCTTTCTTTTCTTTTCTTAGGCTTAAGCCAAATGTCTAGAATACGTAAACATAATCAAGCGTAAAATAAAAAAGCGAAGCGATATGGCCATAATAAGCCTAATAACTAATATCGGTTACAAAAATATAACATTATAGATTATAAATATATTTTATTTATTATTTGATTATTTTATTTAATTTCAAAATTAGAAATCTAAAAGCCATAAGGCTTGTTTGGCAAAAAAGTCTTTAAAATAAAGACTTAATATTTTAAGCCTTGTTTGGTTAAATCAATTAAAAATTACTTTAATTTTATTTTAATAAACCACTTACACTATAGTTTAAAATCTCATATTTATACCTCCATATTCAACATTAGTTAAATAATCAATTACAACATATTAAACAAATTTTCCCACTTAATCCAAATATCAAAAAATTATAATTTCATTTAATAAATTAATATATCACTATAATTATTAAATTAAAACAACAATATAACATCTCATGTTATATTACAACTCTCTAAATTATAAATTAATTTTATTTTAGAATATTATCTAATAAATTTAATTCATAAATATTTAATAATAATAACCACATCAATAATAAAAAAATTTTATTTCATCAATTTCAATAATAAACACATCAAATAAATATTTATATAATTGATAAATATTTAATATTACAATTTGAATTTTACGGATTGTTACATCCTTCCCTCCTTACAAGGATTACATCCCCGAAATCATAACTTTCAAACAATTAGTTAAATCACATTCTTTCCTCCTTAAAAGATTTTGTCCCCGAGAATCGAAGACATAGATTAAACAAATAACTTCGGGGTAATTCTTCATCATCTCGGTTTTGAGTTCCCATGTAGCATCTTGACGTTGTGGTTCCTCCATATCACCTTCACAGAGGTATTACCTTATCCCTAAGCATTTGTTCTTTTCTGTTAATTATCTGGATAAAAATTTCCTAGTAGAACCACCATAACGGTTCGTACTTGGTCACATGATTGCAGTCGAGCTTGTTCGATCATATCACCAAAACATGAAAAGCATTACGAATGCGCTCTAACTATAGAGGTAAACTACCTCAAAACCATCTTTTCGACTTCATCAATGCTTCCTACACCATAGCAAGTATTATATCCAATATAATTAATTCATCAAACTTACCACATTTTGGAAATTCGGTAACTTGCCATAATCATATGAGTTTTAGGAACTTATCTAGTCGGACCATAGGCGTCCATTCATTTGAGGGTTCAAAACATACCATATGATTATGTGTCACGAACTTACCATATGCTTTAGTTTTAAGAACCAAACCTAACCTAATATCATCTAACTATCAAAAATGTACATGAGAAAAGAATCACCTTTCCACCACATGTACATGGATAGCGTGATCTGGAGATATTCCAATGATTATCAATGTGATAAACTAAGTATATGCACAAAACCTCTTGCCCACACAAATGTTTATGCGACTTAGTCACCATATGAGTCCTCGATTTGAAAACCCACCTAACATTACCTTACTCTTAAATTATTTTAACTTACCCATAACTTGCTCGATCTGGTTCCTCGTATGACATTATCAAAAACTTCTCATGTGCTCTGATACGCCTTAGATGTTTGGACTTCCTTTTAGTTTGGCAATCGATTTGCAAGCGATATGACATACCTATTTCTAATTACGTTCCACACATTCTTGTAAACCCTTTTGAAAATTCGATGTAAATCGCGAATCTCGATTCGACACAATTGACACAGAAACAATGTGTCTTGAAATGATTTCATAACTTCACACACTGCTCGATATGTAATACGATAACTTTGACAAACCAAAAATATACCGCCATGTCTTATGACCAATAGTAATATCGAAGGCAATATATAATTTAAATGCTTCTAGTTGATTGATATATAAATTTTTTATGCAAAACTTCATTTTCAATTCCTGGTATTAGCGAAACCTAGTTTCTTCCTTCTAACTTCAATTATCCTTCAGTATCGATTTTTGAATTGTCACTACATTCATCTGAATAGTCTTCCTTAACTCTATCCAACAAAGTTGTACTGTTTTTCATCTGAAAAGCTTCTCCTCTGCCTTTTCATATATCTTACCTCCTACCACCACTTAGTCATTTCTATTATGAACCCATTTTGCACAGTTAACAAAAATAACTACTACCTTTTTTTTTCTTTTTTTTTCTATATCTCACCCTACTACTCAAAAATAACATCGTTAAATCCTCAGGGCAATCAGTAATACCTCTACTCTAAATCGTGAGTCAAATACCCTTTCACATAAAAAAAATTTTAAATGACGCGATACATAAGAAATGACCACAATAAGCTCTTGCTAAACACACAACCTAGTATATTATAGGATGCGCCGCTTATCTGACCTGACATTCTTGTATTATCTGGTAGAGACATCACAGATGTCATATTAATTCAATACAAAATTCTACACATTAACTTAAAAGAATCAATATTCACACTTTCCATATTTAGGGATTAGTCTAACTTTTCTTGAAGCGAATCTAGTTTCTAAACGAATTCATCAGGCAAAATTATCAAGTGGCACATGAATTAATTAACTTCCATGTTAGTATAGATAAGCGATCGAACCCGTACCTTGCATTGCATTACGGATCTTCATGTTGGATGATTGTTCGGTTAATCGACCTGGCGGAGTTGACTCTCTGATAACCGGTTTGCCACTTTGCCCCTTTTTTCTTCCGCTTTCTTTTTTCTACCGTTTTCTTTGGACAACCTCGAGCCAAGTGCTCATTCGATCCACACGTGAATCAGGCTCTCTTCCTCGGTCTTGAAAATTTTGGTGCAATGTGATCCTTCGATCCATAATTAAAGCACACCCTTTTCCCCTCAAACAAACACCTACATGTTTCTTTCCGCAATTGCTACACGCCTCCACCTTCTTCTTTTCCTTCCTTTGCTGATTTTCAGCATTAATATTATTGTCCCGCTTTCTTTTCTGAGCGTTACCGGTATGACTATCACCCACCATATCATCTTAACTCTTCTTTCCCCTCTGGTCTTGATTGTATGCCAGCGTATTACCTTCCCCGTCTATATTAATCGTTCTTTCCAACCTGTTGTACAAAAACAATTTGGTTGGAACATCGAGATTGATTATCTGACCCGAAATTCAGTTGATTTGCAGTGCTCCCATCAGCAAATTCACCAACTGTGGCACTGGATTTGCGTTAACTTCCCTATTGTATGCATTTTCCTTGGGACTCTGTTGACCTGCTTTGTCTTCTTCTTCTAGCGACATCTTCTTTATTTAAAACTTGAACTATTAGATCATTGTTCATCCACACATTAACATTTTCAAACTTATCTTAACCACTTATAGATAACACATAATATTTCTTAATAAAAAAAATGATAATACTTTATTCATTTATTACATCACCTCATCACAAAATAGCCACACTGCTATTAATATTATTTATCCCAAAATAATAAAATTCTAGGATTACTTCATCACATCTCACTATTTAATTCAAAAGTTAGGATTTACATCTATTAACTTATTTTTTTTTATTTTTTTTTTTTTTATATTTTATATATCATCTTATTGTTTTTCTTGCAATCTACAAGAACGATCTACGTTATGCTGACTTCATTTCGCTCTTGCTCTACGATCTGAATCATCGGGAGAGTGGAAGATTAAATGCTAAGTTCCATCATTAGTTTGGCACTCTTGAACTTGTCTTCACACACGATTTTTTGCGTTTAGAAGCCTTCATCCATCGTCCTCGACTTTAGCCCGCTTTCTTTGACTCCTTTCCTAGCCATTCTGCGCAATCTAGTTAATAACTAATAACTATCCTCTTTAATACTTTAACTGAGATAATATCTACTCTACATCTGCAAGTTGTGCGGTAAAGTCTTGAGTCACGACATCTTTTTACGCTAGCTCTATGGCTTTCCTAACTCTTTTTACTCATACTTCGTATTTACCTTCTAAAATTCATCTTCCGGATCAAACTCAAGCTCATACCCAAGTTCTACAACAAAAATCCACGGGTATGGCTTTCCCAATACCAACCATACTCAAACTATATAACTTCTCAGGGTTCCTAATCCCTATCTTCCGTCATCAATCTCTTTAACAACAAAATTTTAATAACTCCACAACTTGATATGTATAATACTTGTTACTCCTAAGTACTCACGAGCACATAAGTCATTAACACATAAGCACATAAAGTCTTTTATCATTTTATCTTCAATGAATTTTCTTAACTCATTCCTTAGAACTTCGATAAGAGTTTATCACCTCTATATTTTCGATCTCCTGAAGGTTATAGCCTAAGGTTTCCCCACCTAAGGTTCATAACCTAAAGCTTTGATACCAACTTGTGACACCCCAAAATCAAGGCACCTCGATCCCACAGATTTGGTGTTCATTTGTCGATTAAATCATAACTAACTACCCATAAACAAAGGATATAATTAAACTCAAAAGCTTAAACAATAAATCTCCCACCAAAGGGTTACATAATCTCAAATAAATCCCGAGGTCATCTAACCTTTATTACAATCATCGTGAAAAACTAAAACATAATCATAATTAAATCTATTACATAAGCTTCATAAATAAAATATAAATTAATCGTTGTTGTCTAATCAAGCACTTTGTCCTTGCCCTTGCTTATAAAAAGCTTTTCAAACTTAAGTAACTTCATACGCATTGTTTTGTGCAAGAGTGAGCAAACAATTGCCCACAAGAAGGATAATATATGATAACATTTTATGAATGACAATTAACAGAGCTTTTCAATGGTAAAAGTATTCTTCTTAGGAACAATAAACTTTAATTCAACAGCTATGAGTTCAAAGGAATAATGAACGTTTAAGTTAACAATAGATATCAACATCAAAGAATACACTGAGGGTCACAAGACCACGAACTCTATTCTAGGTTTTCAAGTATTTCTACTTTAACCTTTAACAATCTAAAAGACTATAATCATCATCTATGTCCTAGGTTCACAGGTGTTTCTATTGTAACCTTTAACAGTCTAAACGACTATATGGACCATCATTTAAATACTCGGTGATCGACCTTTTGTACTATGTATTGCGCAAACATTTTAACGCTATTACGTAGCTCTAAAATAATCCCCTGATATAGGGTTGTTCATCTCAGCTTAGATTATCAGGTTCCGAACCAAAGGAAGTTTGGTTGGGAATTAACTTCAAAGGAAGTCTAGATTTTTAGAACGCTCATCAACTAAGTATTGGTTGAATCAGATAGGAACCAATAACTATTCAAGGGTTTGATTATAATATCTTCATGAACAAGGTATATCGATGAATCAATAAGGCTAGAGTATTAACAATTTCTAAGTTGAACAAATGTTATCATTGACAACATGCTTTCAAAGTTGTGTGAGTACATAAACAAACCAAAGGAAGTTTGGTTTGGGTAGACTTCAAGGGTAATTTAGAGTTTGGAACATTCATCAACTAAGGATTAGTTGAATTGGTAAAGAATTGCTAAGCAACTTAGAGTTCGGTACAATAACGTAAGATAGTACAATGATATTGAAGAACGAAGGTCAAACAACAGTTATTAGTAGCTGAATAAACACACTTCTTACAATAATAATACAGACTTTGAATAAAGAGATAAAGATTAACTAACTTGCTCAACAATAAATGAGGGTTAAAGAACTTGCATGACAATAAATCGTTAAACAAGAGATTAGAAATAGAGAATTTGCATAAGTATAACATAACAGTGAAAAGTAACCTTGCTGAATAATAAAGTAGCAAAGGTTAGGGAACTTGCCTCGTGCGTAGGTTAAACAATCACTACTCACGTTCACCCCAAGTCCTACACATACCATATGTATTGATAATACACATTAGTTACACTAACATTACCTTCATGAGTTGCTTTCTTACTTTTAGTATAGCTACTAACTAAGTTTAAGTTTGAATAACACTACATCTTTTCCTGAACATTACTTTTTAGCTTTATTACAACTACTTAAGTGACCATGTCATTGCACCACATACACATTAACAACTTGGTATAACATCCTATTACATGTCCAACATGTTATCATTAAGTTATACTAATACACAAAGGGTTGCACTTGCATTCACGCATCCCGACGCCCTCCGATTGGCTCCAAATACACAACAGTCCTAAATATGACCATTTTGACCCTTCATATCTATTTCAAATTGAAAACCTTAAAGAATAAAAGTTATAGGCCTATTCGTCCTCTTTCTGAATCATCTTGAATTACCTCAATCAGAGTTCGTATGCAAACGTTATGGCCATTTTACTACAGGAGGTCAAAACTGTCTGACCTAGACCACTTTTCTAGCGCTGGGGCACGAGTCAGTGATGTCGGGGCGCGAATTCCAGTGCTGGGCGCGAACTTTTGGGCCATTTTTGGCGTTTGGGCGCGAAATTCAGAGCTGGGGAGCGAAACTTGGCGCTGAGGCTCCGAATTACAGAACACCCCAAAATAAAACACACAACAAAGCTTTGTCTTAATTTCTAACACCAATTAACATCTATAACTTATGCAAATTACACATAAACTTCACCAAACATACAAATACTATATTAACACAACTTAAACCATAATTCTAGAAAAATTAAATCTTTGGAATAGCATATTTTAAAACCAAAACTCTATTTTGATATTTCTTGACACAGTGAACATTGTAATCACAATGATACACCAATTCGATTCTTTTGAACTAAGTTCTCTGTAATTCTTAACAAACTAACTAACATAGTCATAGTTCAATTTCACACACTAAATTGATCATTATAATTGCTACTTACATAAGCTACATAAGAAATACATATACTGACATTATTTCTTCCTACTGTCAAACGAATTTAGCATGCAATTCTCGTTTAAGCACTACCTCTAATCATCATAAACTCATATAATCACAAGTAACCCATTGTCTAACAACAATTCAACAAATTTGAAATCACAGAGTATATAAATTTTTTTTCGTAGGCTCATATATAATTAGGGAAAATACCTTCAATTAGCGTAATAATTCCTTGCAAACACCACTGAATTAGCTTTGAAATTCTTGCTAACCTTTGAGAATTGCAACTTCACAGACCCTTTTCTCCTCTCAACTCACTCTAGTCTCTCTCAACTTTCTCTCTGAAAACCTTTCTTTCTTTTCTTTTCTTAGGCTTAAGCTAAATGTCTAGAATACGTAAACATAATCAAGCGTAAAATAAAAGAAACTGATATGGCCATAATAAGCCTAACAACTAATATAGGTTACAAAAAATATAACGTATAGATTATAAATATATTTTATTTATTATTTGATTATTTTATTTAATTTCAAAATTTGAAATCTAAAAGCCATAAAGCTTTGTTTGGCAAAAAAAGTCTTTAAAATAAAGACTTAATATTTTAAGCCTTGTTTGGTTAAATCAATTAAAATTACTTTAATTTTTATTTTAATAAACCACTTACACTATAGTTTAAAATCTCATATTTATACCTCCATATTCAACATTAGTTAAATAATCAATTACAACATATTAAACAAATTTTCCCACTTAATCAAAATATCACAAAATTATAATTTCATTTAATAAATTAATATATCACTATAATTATTAAATTAAAACAACAATATAACATCTCATGTTATATTACAACTCTCTAAATTATAAATTAATTTTATTTTAGAATATTATCTAATAAATTTACTTCATAAATATTTAATAATAATAACCACATCAATAATAAAAAAAATTTATTTCATCAATTTCAATAATAAACACATCAAATAAATTTTTATATATTTCAATAAATATTTAATATTACAATTTGAATTTCCGGATTGTTACAGAAATCGTTTCAAAGCACGATGTTTCTGTGTCAATTGTGTCGAACCGAGAATTACGATTTACATCGAATTTTCAAAAGGGTTTGTAAGAACGTGTGGAACGCAATTAGAAATAAGTATGTCATATCGTTTGCAAATTGATTGCCAAACTAAAAAGAAATCCAGACATCGGAAGGCGTGCTAAGCGCACGAGAAGTTTCGATAATGTCATATGAGGAATCCGCATTGTGCAAGTTATGGATAAGTTAGAAATAATTTAGGAGTAAGGTAATGTTAGGTGAGTTTTTTTTAACTGAGGACTCATATGGTGACTAAGTCGTACAAACCTTTGTATGGGTAGAGGTTTTGTGCATATACTTGGTTTATCACATTGAAATCATTGGAATATCGGTATCGCGCTATCAAGGTTTATGTGGTGGAAAGGTGATTCTTTTCTCATGTATATATTTGATAGTTAGTGGTTTTTAAGATTAATTTAGATGGTTTTGAGGTAGCCTTACCTCTATAGTTAAAGTGCATTCGTAATGTTTTTTTCATTTTGTGGTGAGATGATCGAACAAGCTCGACTGTAATCATGTGACAAAGTACGAACCATTATGGTTGTGCTACTAGGAAATTTTTTTATCCAGATAGTCGACTAGAAAGATCATGTGTACATGAATGACTTAAAACCTTTTGTGAAGGTGATATGGAGGAACCACAGCGTCGAAGATGCTACGTGGGAACTTGAAACTGAAATGATAAAGAAGCACCATGAGTTATTTGTTTTGTTTGTGTCTTCAATTTCGGGGACAAAATCTTTTTAAGGAGTAAAGAATGTGACGATTTGATTGTTTGAGTTGTGATTCTGGGGACAAAATCCTTGTAAGGAGGGAATGATGTAACAATCCAAGATTTTATTTGTAATTTAAAATATTTATTAAATTAAATAAATGTTTTATTAATGAAGTTGTTGTTTTGTAATTTAAAATGTTTCTTAAATTAAATGAATATGTGATTTTGTTAGAAAATATTTATAAATTATATTTATTAGATAATATTCTAAATTAATTTGATTTATAGTTATTATGTTGTGAGATAACATGAGATGTTATATTGTTGTTGTGATATGATAAATTAAGATGGTATATTAAATTATTAAATAAAATTATAATAAAGTTATAATTTTGTGATGTTTGTTTAAGTGGAGTATTTATTTAAAATATAGTATGTATAATTATTTTATTTAATTAATGTTGGATATGGAAATCCAAATAAGTCATATGTGGTTATAAATTATAAACTAAGTTGTTTATTAAAATAAATTAAAGGAGTTTAATTAGTTTTTACCAAACAAGACTTACATATATTAAGTCTTTATTTTAAAGACTTTTTGCCAAACAAAGCCTTATGGCTTTTGGATTTCTTTTAATATTTGAATTATAAATAAAATAAATAAAATATATTAAATAATAAATAAAATATAATTATAACATATACGTTTATTAGTTGTAACTGATATATTTAGTATAGGGGTTATGGCTATATCGGTTTTTATGTTTTACGCATGCTGGCTTGGGTTTTGCTAAGCATAAGATTACAGAGAGAGTTGGGATTATAGAGAGAGTTGGGAGAATTGAGAGAAAACCTAAGGATTACCAAGCAACTTCAGTGTTTAACAAGAATTAACAAGCCAATTGAAGGTATTTTCTTTAACCTTAATATTATGTATGTATATATATTTATATATGGGTGTTTACGGCATAAAATTTCATGCTCTATGATTTTAATTTATTGAATTATTGATGTATAATTGGTAATTGTGAGTATATATGTTGGTCATGGTTGAATTTATGTTTAAACAAAGAATTCATATACTAATTACAGTTAAAAAGGAAGAAAAGTAAATTACAGTATATATTTGCATGTGGCTTGTAAAAGTACCAATTTTAGTGGTTAATTTGTATGTTAATTTGTGAATTGAGGCTTGATTATGCTAGTTCGTTAAGAAGCAAAGAGAACGTAGTTTGAACGAAGTGATTCGGTGTAGAATTGTAATCACAGTGATGATTTTTGTAAAGAATGTCAAAAATGGTGTTTTTTTATGAAAATATAGAATTTGAGAAATTAAACTAGTGCAAGTTGTTGTTAATTTGTTCTAATTGGTTGTAAATGTTAGCAAACATGTTTATGATAGTTGTATACTTATTTTATGTGTTAATTTCACTGTTTGGTGGGTGAAATTCGTGTTAGCTGGGCTAAAGCCTGCCATCGCTTCATAGCCTTTCCGGTTACATCATTTATCGATGATGCGGTACCGCACTTGTGCCAAGGCTTGAACTATCGGTGCCTATTCTTGGCGGTCCCTGTGCATGTGTATGGCGCAGCTACGCCATACCTTGTCCCGAGACAGTTAGTTCTGCTGCTACTGCAGACCTTGAAATACCACTATAGCTTCTCTAAGGTTGTGTTAAGGTGTCAACCATGTATCAAAGAGGTCCATTCAGTACCGTGTCATGTCATTGATAATTTCAACTTTGTAAAATGAATTATAAGCTATGAGCGTGATATGTTAGAACTTAGTGTATAGAATGAATAGTAAACGAGTGTTGTGAAGGTTAACACTTGAAATTTCTGATATTTGTATAGTAGCATAGACGTGTGCTAACATGATAAGTTTTGCAAGAAATGTACATGTTATGGTATGTTAGCATATCTAATAGGTATTGTGGTTCTAAACCTATGTGTAGGTTATTGGTGTACGTGAGTTGTAATTGTATAGCTTATGAAAGAGGCAAGTTCCCTAACCTTTGCTACTTTATTATTCAGCAATGTTACTTTTCACTATTACACAAATTCTCTAACCCTAACCTCTTGTTTAACGATTTATTGTCATGCGAATTCTTTAACTCTCATTTAATTATTGAACAAGTTAGTTAATCTTTATTTCTTTATTTCAAACAAGATTACCTTATTTATTCAAAGTCAGTAATGTTGTTTATTCAATTTACTTAATAATCGTTGTTTGATCTTCGTTCTCCAATATCATTGTACTATCTTACATTGTTGTACCGAACTCTAAGTTGTCTAGCGATTTTTACCAATTCAACTAATCCTTAGTTGATGAATGTTCTAAACTCTAAATTTCCCTTGAAGTCAACCCAAACCAAACTTCCTTTGGTTTGCATATGTACTTACACAAATTTTGAAAGCATGTTGTCGATGATAACATTTGTTCAATTTTGAAATTGTTAATGCTCTAGTTCTTATTGATTCATCGATATACCTTGTTCATGAAGATATTATAATCAAACTCTTGAATAGTTATTTGTTTCTATCTGATTCAACAAGTACTTGGTTGATGAGCATTCTAAAGATCTAGAATTCCTTGAAAGCTAATTCCCAACCAAACTTTATTTGGTTCGGAACCGGATGATCTAAGCTGAGATGAACAACCCTATTGTTAGGGGATTATTTTAGAAATACTGTAATAAGCGTTAAAATGTTTCATGTAATACATAGTACAAAGGGTCATCACCGAGTACTTTGGAATGATGGTCCATATAGTCGTTTAGACTGTTAAAGGTTACTGTATAAACACCTGTTAACCTAGGACAAAGATGATGATTATAGTCTTTTAGACTGTTAAAGGTTAAAATAGAAATACTTGAAAACCTAGAGTATAGTTCGTGGTCTTGTGACCCTTAGTGTATTCTTTGATGTTGATATCTATTGTTAATTTAATGTTCATTATTCCTTTGAACTCATAGTTGTTGAATTAAATGTTATTGTTTCGGTAAGAATACTTTACCATTGAAAACTCAGTGAATTATCATTCATAAACCGTTATTGTATATTATCCTTCTTGTGGGCAATTTTTTGCTCACTCTTGCACAAAACAATGCAGATGAAATTAATAAGTTTGAAGAGCTTTCTAAAAGTGAGGGCAAGGACAAAGTGCTTAATTAGACGACAACGTTTAAGTTATCTTTTATTTATGAAGCTTGTGTACTAGATGTAATTATGATCATGTTTTAATTTCTGCTGATGATTGTATTAAAGGTTAGATGACCTGGGATTTATCTTGAGATTATGTAACCCTTGATGGGAGATTTATTATGTAAGCTTTTGAGTTTAATTATATCTTTTGTTTATGGGTAGTTAGTTATAATTTATTTGGACAGTGAACACCAAATCTGTGGAATTGCAGTATCCGGATTTGGGGGTGTCACAGGTTTTGTATGTATAATGTCCGCCCCAGCAGGGGTCCATTCTGTAGCAGTCCAACTTTTGCTCATTTACTTGCCAAGTTTCGCCACAAAACCACCTTTAAAGCCACACACGATATACCACCATACCTAAACATAAAATAACACTAAACAAGTAAAATAAATCACAAAAATAACGAGTTAACACAGTCTAAGCTCGAATTAGAGGCCAATTTGTAGGTTTAAAACCCAGTCATCAATGTAAAGATTTAAGAACATAACTAAATGTTAAGTAACAATTGAGAGAAATATTTAAGTCATGAAGTGAAGGTTAATTTAATTAATGTTAACAAACATTATACATCTGATATGATATAATGATAAGTTATGACGACTTAACCGAATGTTAGGTGTCAATTTAAAGTGAACATAATGTGACGTAAGATAAGGTTTAACATAATTAAACCAAATGGACAATAAGAAGTCCTAGAAAGCCTTAAACACATAAATTGAACATTGTGTATCAATCCTAAAGAAGGTTACCATATGTTGTAAAGTAGAGTTACTTAAATGACTACTAAGCGTTGCTATGTGACTAATAATTGATGTGTATGATAATATGTTGTGTAGGATTCATGAAGTGCAAATAACTATAAACTATTTCGGTAATTGGTTGTGACGCCCCCAAAATAGGTATACACAACCCATTCTGAGTCGCCAGATACACGGTACAGAATTCAAATACAAACTTCATTTATACAACTGTTGAACTGTCATGCAAAATACGACAACACATAAGTTGTGAGTTTTAATACAAATATTGTCTCGTAGACAGTATCCAAACTCAAATTACTACAAAGCCATATAAAGTACAACAACAGATATTTTAAGTCTCCAAAGGGACACGAGAAGATTTATATCCTCCTCATTCTAATGGAGTGCATTTTTGACACTTCCAAAGTTGAGTTCTCATCACCCTATTGTTGTTCACCAAAATCAATTATTAAGTGACGTATAATATACGACAAACGCATATTAGGTCCTCAGTAAAATTAAATATTGCATGTCATGCAATTTTATAATGTATTGAGAAACTTCCACAATCTTGGACCATCACACCATTCCCCTATTATCCCCGCTCGACCCAGCTACACTCTTAATACCTGAAAGGAATTGTGAAGCAAAAGGGTGAGCACAAATAGCCTAATAAAGAATATTATGATTAAGATAATTAATTTATCAATAGCCTTCATCTATACTAAATCAAATATTTAGAACATATGGTAGATAATAAAAGTTTTCAACCATAATTGCAGCGGAATTAACAATCCATTAGAAGAGTCATGTAGAACATAATGTCTACTATCCTCTCCAATTAAAAGTCCATCATAATATTTCATTACTGTAATACCCATCAATAGTTCTTTGTTGTACCCAAGACAAAGAGAACTTTCATCACCCGTCGTCACCTGAACCACTAAAGATTATAGTTAAATTCACAATTCATATTTATAATCATGTAAATCAACAGTTTCTCCTTACCACAAAGGCTTAATAGAATGTTTACTCAATATCCTTACCCTAAAGGCTAAATATATTCAAATGTAATAACAATGATCATACCAATCAGTTGTCTATCTTTGCACTACAGGCCAAAGATATTCAACTATAAAACCAATGGTCATGATCATACAGATTAATTGTTTGTTAGTGTACTACGACCAAAGACATTCAACTATAAAACTAATGGTAATGATCCTGTCAAATACATCATCGAATTATCCATGCACTACAGGCCAAGGATATTCGTTAGTATCACCAGTGGTCATGTTCATATCATACACATGTCCATCTTTGCACTACGGGCCAAAGCTATCAATCAACAGTTCGTCTTTGCACGTAAGCCAAAGATATACAACTGTAAAACCAATAATCAACAGTCCTTTTATGCACTACGGGCCAGAGATGACTTTTGTTACAATATAAGCATGAAGATGATGACAATGATATATGAATTCAATTAAGTGAGATCAAGGATAAATTTTAAAGATTTATAATTCAATTTATCCATAGTTTAAGAGTGTCCAAATTGTCAACATGATAACTGCTTTGTGGAGTAAAATTCAAGAATAATATTCATGTATCAAAGAATAATTTGGACAGAAAAGAAATCATTTTTTGTCATGAATAGTACCCCAGGTGAATAGTACCTCATGAATAGTACCCCATGAATAGTACTTCATGAATAGTGCTGTATGTATGAATAGTACCCATGAATAGTACTCCGACATGGAAAGATTAAAATTTAACAAGAATGTTTAGAAAAATATTCTTGTGAAACGATACTAGATGAAGCGCAAATTTCAAGAATATTCTACTAATTTCAAGGAGTATAGAAGCAATACTTATCAAAATGAGTGTAGAATTAGGAATATGAAATAAAATAATATTACTTACATACTACGGAGTATGGAAGAAAATATTATTTCTTACGAATATTGAACAAAAATAATATCCCTTACAACTGTTGAACGAAAATAATATTCCTTACGAATATTGAACGAAGATAATATTCCTTACAAATATTGAACGAAAATAAAATTCCTTACGAATAAGAAAAATAATATCGTAAGCGAATATGAAATAAATAATACCCCTTACCATAATAATGATATCCCTTACCTTAAAATGAGAGTACTTCTGACTGGTATAGCGGAGATATTCTTGAAGAAAACTTGCACTATTTGCAACACTCAAAGTTTCCTTAACTCAAAAGAAATACGCTCAATATTATAGAAGAAGAATTCTCTAATTCTGGTGTGTTTGTCAATTCTAAACTAAACATCCTATTTATAGGAAAATGGCAGGATACTATTTAGGAAAATCACGGGTGCACAGTAAAGAAAATCACGGAAGAATTCTTCACGGGCGAATTTTCAAATTTCACATGATTTTTACTTTCAGCACTATGCTGCACTATGCAGTACTATGCAATAAAATAAAATAAAATATATTATATTTTACATAAAAAATAAAACTTTATATATATATATATATATATATATATATATATATACTACCACCACCACACGACACCTGTGACAACCCGATAATTTAGACAATTTATTAGAATCTTAAATGACGGATTAAAGGTTCAAAGATAAGACCTAGACTAGAATAAGATATGAATTTATAGATTTATGTGAAGAATTTTTAAGGATTTTAATTTTTTGGAGAAGACTTGTAGGCTTAAGTGAATAAGTGTATATGAATCTGTGTACAGTGGTTATATTTGTACAAAATTGTGGTTTAGGATCAGGGATTGATCAGATAAGTGTAACTTTATCAAACCCTAAAGTTATGTTAAGAATATGGTTGATAAGTTAGTAAACCCTAACTGACAGTTAGGAACCCTAACGAATTGATCAGAAACCCTAATTCCAATTCTGGGAATTCGAAACCCTAACCGAGAATATTAAAACCCTAAATTGGGAGCTCAAAAGCTAAGTATAAAATCCTAAGGGGTAATATTTATGGGATATATGTGAAAAGACTAAAATACCATTCAAATTGTAGGAGAAATTACCAAAATTGCCCTTAGTAGGTGCGAAATAACTAAAATACCCTTTTACTTAAAACTTAAGTAAAAGATATTATCAAGTCTTGTGAGTTATCACTCAAGCTTATCCTATGTGTGTAAAATCCTACCAAATCAGATATCTTGGACACTTAGCAACATTTGTGGCCATGGATCAAAAATTTAAAAGATTAAAAAGTAAGAAAAGTAACTTACTTTACTTTTCAAGTTAGCCAAGCCATTTTCTCTCTCACATCCGAATTTTTTTTGAGAAACTAGGTGTTAAGGAAATACAAGAACATCCCTTAGATCTCCTATATCAGATCATCAAGATCAGAAATCAAAGATTGTGCTTTAAAGAGGTATAAACCCTAATCTTGTTAATCCTTATGATTCATGTTAATCTATGTGATTTACTGTTTAGAGTTATGTTTAAGGATATTATTTAGTGATCTAAGATGTTACATCAAGGATCCATAACATATAGATGCAAGAAAATAAGGTTTTTAGCAACTGACCAAGAACCCTAAAATATGGTCTGACAGCCATATGTCAGGGCCCATAGATCTCTACCTGTTAGATGTTATGTGTGTTTGATGTTATAGACATGTTCTATGCCATGAGGAGAGTAGACTGGAAGTGAAATCAACTTCATTCCATGTCTAGATCTCAAGATATAAGTGGTCAAACATGGTTGACCAACCATGAAAACTGGAAATCTGGGCAAAACCCAAAAACCCAGAAAGTCTGACAAATATCTTTAAGGCCTTTGATCTTGCAACTGTTTGATAGTTAGGCCATGTTAGTGTTTGATTTGTGTAGACTGACATGTAGACTACACATCCATGCCATTAGAACACCTAGATTAACTACAGAATGAAAGATAATCATGGTCAAACATGGGTTGACCAATTGCCTGAAGAACAATTCTGGAAAACCCAGATTCTTCAAGAACATGTTTTCTGAGAAGGTTTGATCGTCTCAAATCTTGAGTTTGTAATGTAGTTAGACTGATCTAATGTTATAGAATTGTTCCTTGACATAAGGACTATAAGTGTGAACTCTTAAATCACACAAACAAGAACCAGAATGCAAGATATGAAGTTCCAAAAGTGGCAACTTGAACTGTTCTTCGTTTCTGGGTAACCCAAAAATGAAGAAAAGTCTCTGACAAGGTTTTTGAGATATTATATCTCTCTGTTGTGATATGTTTTGGCCATGAAACTTAATTATAGTTGTAGTATTACATCAATACTACAACATTAGTGCACTTTGAAGCCCAGAAACATCATGATCCAGAATCTATGAGTGGTCAAACATAGCACCTTGCACACTGACTTAGCATGTTCTTCGTTGCTCAAGAAAACCTATAGCGACAGTTTTGTCGCTATAGACACATTTAGCGACAAATTAATTATAAATTAATTATTTTTATTAAATAATTAGAGAAAAATGATTTTTAATTATGAAAAATTCATAATTAATTTCTAAAAATTATTTTAAAGCCTAAAAATGAGTTTTTAATAATTTGGAATATATTTCATTAATATTTTAATATTTTAATATTTTTGAATATTAATTGTATTTAATTTATTTAATTATTATATTAAATAAATTGCTTTAAAATAATTTTACTACTTTAAAAATCATTTAAAATTATATTAAGGTGTTAGAAAATATTTGAAGTTATTTTTAATGAGTTTTAATATTTTGTGATGAATTTCATTAATTAATTAATATTGATGATAATTAATTTATTTAATAAATATATTAAATAAATTGTTAAAAATAGTATTAATGTTTTACAAATCATATAAAAATGATTTAAAGGTTATACAAAAATTTGAAGTTATAAAATATAACTTTTTATATTTTGTCATGAAATACATTAATATTTTAAATATTAATGGAAGTTATTTATTAATGGTTTTAAATATTTTAAAATCATTTAAATGTGATATTAAGGTATTAAAAATACTTTGAGATATTATAAATAATTTATAATATTATGTTATGTATTTCATTAATATTTGAAATTAAATAAATATCAATGATAATTGATTATTGTGGTATTTAAATCATATAAATATGATATTAATGATTGCAAAATCACGATAAATGATAATAATTATTTGAAAATTATTATGAGCTGTTGTTGGGTAAATTCTAGTTACGCACAACACGCCAGTATACGTGGTCAACAAGTAATAAAGTGAAAGTAGAGTATCGTTCCCACGAGGAATTGATTAATAAAAATCACCAAGTACTAACCCGTAACCAACTCAATCTTATTTAAACGAATAAATTTCAAATTATATAAATTAAATTATTTAATTACACTAATTCTAATTACCACTAATTAAAAATCAGATTACGGAGATTTAAGATCACAACTTCACTTATTGCTTCATTTAAGTTAACACACTCCTCATCAATTACTTTCTATCCCGAATTGTTAATCAAGAACACTACAGCAGATAAAATCACCTCTTGATGCATAATACCCATACTCACTTAAATCCACAGATGATAGAATTAAGCAAGACACCCTAATTAACTAATCCACTATATCTCTATGTGAATTACAATTAAAAAGGATTTAAAGCACAAGTTCTCTATAAGATTACATATGGCGTAAAGACATATCTCTATCCAAAACACAAATCATGAATTCCATCTATGTAGAAATCATAAACACATGCTATCATGATAAGATCCAAATCAATACTTCATCTCTCGAGTTCATATAGAGTACCACGGTAATTGTTAGCTAGACAATTAAGTAATTAAGTCCAAATCACAACAGACAATCCTCACAATAGAGCATAATAATTGATAGCGAAGCATATTAAAATAAACTACACAATAAGATCCATCGTAATCTCAAACAAAGAATTAGTTCATGATTATTGAATTAAAACTAAGAATCCACAATTGAATAAATAATAAAAGACAAAGATAGAAGAAGATGAGAAGATAGAATCTATTATCTGTAGATTTGATGCTCCCTCCTCGCTCCTACTTTGAATCTTCAATGGTCTCCAAGTTGCTTCGATCTCCAAATCTAACAAGAACTAATGTTTTGATCTAATTTACTCTAATATAATCTAATGGAATCCTCTTTCTAGTCTAATCTCCTCTAATCCTTATGGTTCTCCTCCTTTTATAAGTCTTTTTACATGTCTTTAACTCCACTTAGAAGTCCTCTTGGAAGTCCTTGAGTCAATCGGATCGAAACAATCCTTCCCGGACTCAAATTTGACCAAAATTCAGTATTTTAAGGCATACCCACCTTGGTGAGGTCTAGGCTTATAAAGGGCCCATTTTGTGAACTAGGGGCATGTTTTGTAGCATGTATGCCCACCCCGGCGGGGGTTTTGTGAAGGAATATTTTCTACTCTGACGTCCTTTGGGAAATTGGCCATAACCTATGATCCGGGAAGAGTTACGAGGCCTGCCACCTATCAAATCGAAGATATCAACGAGTTCTAAAACTTTCATATTTTGAGATTTGAGAAATAACGAACAGATGAATGTCAAAATTGGGGGCTGGAAGTGACTGCTATGCAAATGGCCACCCAAAATAGTGACGTTCGACGTCCGTTGGTACAAAGATCATAACTCTTGCATCCGAACTCCGATTGGAATGATTCATGATGTTCCGGAAAGCTAAGAAGAAGCTCTACAATGTAATCCAAGTTCCAAGCTAAGAACGTGAAATGAACAAGAAAGCCCAAACGATGTCCGGATTTCTTTTCTTTGCGATTTCATACCAATTCTTTGCGATTTCAACTCCCAAGCATATAATCTACAAAATGAACACAAAATGCATGAAAAGTAACTAAGAAACATGAGATTAAGCAAATAATTCAAGTAATAGATACCGGATAAATAGGTATAAAACCTACTTATCAAATACCCCCAAACTTAAACCTTTGCTTGTCCTCAAGCAAAAACACAAAACAATAATGCTATGCAATGCAACTAATCTACATGTCTACGAATCCAACAGTAATGACAGAAAAAGTCTATTCAATAGGCCTTAGTAAACTCAAGTAAACATGATAATACATCATATCAAAACTCATCAGTAATTTCTCAATCAATCATCAAATCTTAAATGGTTATTACTGATATAGTGCGTGTGTGCTCAACATCCATGTTAACTGATATAATGTTAAATACAACACATAATAGATCGCTTTAAAGGCATCATACAGTGAAAACTAACAAAATTCACGAACAAGTTAAATCCAACAAAATTCAAACATCCACCAAGTTCAAGAGTCCAATCCGGGATACTTATGATTTACTTTTCATTACGGGGGCTTTTTGCTCTTTTCCCGTTTATTATTTTTTTTAACCATGACTGTGCAATGTCTCATTCCATTAGGCTAACAGTGCTACCCCTTAGAAAGCTTTCGACCAACGACTCCCAAACCATATAAGACCTTAGGGCACTAGGTGTAAAGACACTCCCTCGGGCGTACTTGCTCAAGTAACAAAGGCCCCGAAACAAAACCAGCCACGTTATTTTTTGTTCATTTTTATTTTTATTTTTTTTCCTTTTCTTTTCTTTTTTTTCTTTTTTTTCTTTTTAAAGCTTATATATCCCAAATTTATTCCCTAAACTTAATTTTTTGTCTAAATTTAGCCATCTCAGCCTTTTCATGTCTTTCATTCATTCAAACTAGTATTATCCTTAAGAAGTCACTTATGTATCAATTTAAACGTAATCAGTCAACAAAGTTGTCTCTAATGTGCTAACCTTGATTATACCAGTTTCAAACAGGAAAAGATCCAATTCGTAACAAAAAAATCACGTCAAAGCTATAATAATTAGTACTATACTTGTCTACCCAATTCGAATCTCATCATTGGCCAAAATAAACTTAAACTATCTAACAACTGGATTCATGCAAATGAACATAGTAACTAACTAATATTTTTGATTTTTTTTTCGAACATAAATAAAAATTATTTACAACTACTCTACTATGCAAACTATTATGCACTTAAACTACATGAATGCAAACATATAATAATCCTAAACTAAACAAACATGACAACTTATGCAAAACTAAAACAACTACATTAAACATGCAAAACTAAACTAATTAACTCCCCCAAACTTAACAATTACAATGTCCTCATTATAAAATAAAGAATTAAGTAGAAGAGAACTTCCCTCTAATCAGCTAAGCGTGAGGTGATGGTGGCGATGGCGGCAACGATTTTTTCCTATCCATTGAACCTCCAATACCTGCAATGAAGAGAGACAACATGGATTAGAATAGCACTTGGATTGGTAAGAGAAATTAATAAGCAAATTAATTCCTATCTACTAAATAAACTAGTAAATCATATAAATATAAAAATTCCTAGGTTGCCTCCCAGTTAACGCTTGAATTATAGTCTTTCAGCCTGACTTTGTCTGGTCAACGCTATCCAATTCCTCTTCAAAAATTTAGGAACCCTCCATCCATCAGAAATAATGTAGCTTTTGGTAGGTTCCCATTTGTGATAGCCATTGCATTAAAGTCACCTAGCATGCTCTGATTTGGTATGATCTCAATCACGAACGTCCCATAGCTAGGTGTTTTCTCCATTGTGTATGTGATCACCTTGGGGCATGGAAGCTTGTCACACATAATGGGCTCTTTGTCTATCTTCTCTTTCTTGTCCCACCATGGATTCAAAATTGTACTTGCTCTTATGTCATTAAGAGCTTCGCCGACGACATGACTACTAAGTGGGCATGCCTTTGCAAATTTGATTGACTCTTTGATCTTTGGTGGAGACCCCTTTAGATCTTCGTCGACCTCTATTTCATTATCCCCAATTGTCTCCACACTTTCAATATCTTGTGGCTCATCCAGTCGCATATTTGGTTCGGGTTCTCCGTCAATTTTGTCATCCATGTCATAAAGCCAAGTGTTTGGACGAAGGTTTCTTACGACTTTGGTCATTTGCTCTATCCGATCCGTAAGATTTTGAATTGACCTCGCTTGATTACTCATCTTCTCCTCATTTGCTGCTACGAACTTGGACAACAATTCCTCCAACCTTGAATTTTCTGTCTCTTGTGACACTGGAGTTGGACATGAAAATTCCGGCGTGTATGATGGATTTAGAGCGTAATGTTGGTCATCATAATTATAGCTCCATGAAAAATCCGGGTGATACCCCATATCTTGGTGATAGTTAGGATCAACATAGTTATTGAGGTAATCACCACTATATTGTACTGGTTCAACACTGACGATGCATTGATGACTTTGATGGTTGCCAGCACAATAGTCACACGTAACTGCCATCCTTCAACTCCGTTGGGCTACGATAACCTCCAACGTCTTCGAATTTGCTTCAATTTGTACTGGCTCTGCGGAAATTGCATTAAGTCCATCAATCTCTGTTTCCCTTTGGTTGAGTCATGTTTGTGTATGACCATTGATACGCAAAGTCGTCCATGGTACCTGAAAAGAGAGAAATATAAGAAGAGAATTAAAAATAAAAATAAAAATGTTTAAATTAAGACTAATTTGATTGAAATTAATATTTTTAAATAATTACTAAATTAATTCCCCGGCAATGGCCCAAAAAACTTATTGGGTAAATTCTAATTACGCATGACAACACGCAAGTATCATACGTGGTCAACAAGTAATAAAGTGAAAGTAGAGTATCGCTCCCACCCACGAATTGTTTAATAAAAATCACCAAGTACTAACCCCAGAACCAACTCAATCTTATTTAAACGAATAAATTTCAAATTATATAAATTAAATTATTTAATTACACTAATTCTAATTACCACTAATTAAAAATCAGATTACGGAGATTTAAGATCACAACTTCACTTATTGCTTCATTTAAGTTAACACACTCTTCATCAATTATTTTTTATCCCGAATTGTTAATCAAGAACACTACAACAGATAAAACAACCTCTCGATGCATAATACCCATACTCACTTAAATCCAAAGATGATAGAATTAAGCAAGACACCCTAATTAACTAATCCACTATATCTCTATGTGAATTATAATTAAAAAGGATTTAAAGCACAAGTTCTCTATAAGATTACATATGGCGTAAAGACATATCTCTATCCTAAACACGAATCATGAATTCCATCTATGCAGAAATCATAAACACATGCTATCATGATAAGATCTAAATCAATACTTCATCTCTCGAGTTCATATAGATTATCACAGTAATTGTTAGCTAGAAAATTAATCAATTAAGTCCAAATCACAATAGACAATCCTCATAATAGAACATAATAATTGATAGCGAAGCATATTAAAATAAACTATACAATAAGATTCATCGTAATCTCAAACAAAGAATTAGTTCATTATTATTGAATTAAATCTAAGAATCCACAATTGAATAAACAATAAAAGACAAAGATAGAAGAAGATGAGAAGATAGAATCTATTGTCTGTAGATTTGATGCTCCCTCCTCGCTCCTACTTTGAATCTTCAATGGTCTCCAAGTTGCTTCGATCTCCAAATCTAACAAGAACTAATGTTTTTGATCTAATTTACTTTAATCTAATCTAATGGAATCCTCTTTCTAGTCTAATCTTCTCTAATCCTTATGATTCTCCTCCTTTTATAAGTCTCTTTACATGTCTTTAAGTCCTCTTGGAAGTCCTTGAGTCAATCGGATCGAAACAATCCTTCCTGGATTCAAATTTGACCAAAATTCATATTTTCTTTGCATACCCCCACCCCGACGGGGGTCTAGGCTTGTAAAGGGCCCGCCCCGGTGGGCTAGGGGTCTGTTTTGTAGAATGTATGCCCACCCCGGCGGGGGTTTTGTAAAGGAATATTTTTTACTCTGACGTCCTTTGGGAAATCGACCATAAAGTTTGATCCGGGAAGAGTTACGAGGCCTGCCACGTATCAAATCGAAGATATCGACGAGCTCTACAACTTTCATTCTTTGAGATTTGAGAAATAACGAAAACATGAATGTCAAAATAGGGCTGGAAGTGACTGCTATGCAAATGGCCACCCAAAACAGTGACGTTCGACGTCCGTTGGTACAAAGATCATAACTCTTGCATCCGAACTCTGATTGGAATGATTAAAGATGTTCCGGAAAGCTAAGAAGAAGCTCTACAAATTTAATCCAAGTTCCATGCCAAGAACATGAAATGAACATGAAAGCCCAAATGATGCCCGAATTGCTTTTCTTTGCGATTTCATACCAATTCTTTGTGATTTCAACTCCCAAGCATATAATCTACAAAATGAACACAAAATGCATGAAAAGTAGCTAAAAAACATGAGATTAAGCAAATAATTCAAGTAATAGATTCCGGATAAGTAGGTATAAAACCTACTTATCAACTGTTGAAAAATATTTTGACTGATAAAAATAAATTATCTAAGTAAAGCGTTTAGGTAGAGTCTTGTTGGATTTAGGCTCGATAATTATCCGATTAGGTAATCGGGATGTTGAAATAGTACCGAACTCAACTCAAACTGAAATAGTTTGACTTGATGCTAGGTCCTACGTGTTTTAGTGATCTTTAAGAATATGTGATAATGTGTTTAGGTTATTTTATAACTGTAATTAGCAATATGCAATAGTATTGTGATGATATTATTCAAATTTGGAGATCGATATTATTAATATTAGGTCTTCAGATGAAGCTAAATAGATTGCGTAGCAGTAGTCGGCGATAAAGACAAGTTCCTTAACTGTACTCTTTTATTGAGCAAGTTTCCTAACTCGAACTCGAGTTATATTTTTGTAAAATATGCTAGTGATTAATCATTACTGATTACATCACGTCTATGATTTGTTGATTCACACGTTGTGCATGTTGCATATGTTCATCAGGTATGAAAGGCTTATCACCTTCATTAAAATTTGGTCTAGTTGATTTATTCATGTTCATTATTGGCCATTCATTTTATTGTCTCGGTCGTTTAATTATGAAAATTGATTCATGCTATTTCACAATTATATTGTTGGAATGTCAGCCAGCTTATTGTTCATTCTTTCAATCATGATATATCTTTCTTTGAAATTAAACTTGCTGGGAAAACTTGTTGCTCACCCTTACTATATCATGATAAACATTTCAGATTAAGACAAAAACTTCGGATACAGGCAAATGCAAAGACAAGTTCCAAGAATGGATTAGTGTATAGTTAAAATTGTAATAGTATTGAAGGCAAATAACATTGTAAGTCCTGTAGTATATGAATGCGTGTATTAAGTTAAGGTTATCGACCTTGGGGATTATATTGAAAATGTTTAATGTATAAATAATTTATGTTTATATCTTTCGTAATAGTTATATAATTGATGTACCAGGTTCATGGTGATTGGTACCCGGATTTAGGGACGCTACAGCACCCACACACACATATTATATATATAATACTTATATATATATGTATATATATACTAAATAACTTTCTACCGATTATTTTGAAAAATGAGTAAGTGGGGGTCCATGTAATAAGCAAAATTTATAACAAATACTTTATAAAAAACCCCTCTATTTATATCAATTCACTTGGCTTCACTAAACACATTTTTAATAACATTTATTCATCATTAATATTATAACTTGCAATATTAACAACCAGATCATTCCTAGGAAAGAGGGGGCTTTGCGATAAGGACTTCTCCTTATTGGCGCGCAATTAGGTGACCAAACTCATTTCCTCAACATAACTTTCTAGACATTGTCAATAATAAAAATAATAATATGAATAACTTTGTCGTCTTAATTATTGATTTAATAATATAAAATATTATGCAGATGATACTGTGACAATAATTGAATCAATAATGTGAGATACTATGCAACAACTACTGTTGCAATAATTGAGTAAAACTAAGTGACTTTTCACGTAAGCATCAATAATCAAAGATATTGTACAATACCATGTGCTACTATGCAACCACACGTATTACTATACTTTTATCACTGGGTATTTCAACAGTTAACGATAAAAGTCTTGCCATTATTTTTATAAAAAAGTTATTTCCGTCGCTTTATAAATCTGACAGTTATTCCGTTGTGGGGTCCACCAGTGATTGTGCCGTCGTACGGATATTCCCTGACCAAACGAATATTTTATGACAACTTGCTTACTTTGTAAAATTTTCACATATCACCCTTAACTTTAATTTTTTTTAAGTTAACCATTTACTAAATAGAATAATAATTATTAGAAATTGAATAATTTTATTTTATAAAATTCAGGGTCTTACATTGGTAATCTATGAGTCATGTAAGTATTTTAGTTCTTTTGTGTTCTGTGATCTTATATCTTGATGTCATATGAAATGTTCTTAAGTATGCTAAAGTTTGTGTTATTCTTTATGAGCGATAAAAGTTAATATATGACTAAATTGATTAGGTTATGGTACCCAATAAGTATGTGATATATGATATTAACTGGAAATATTTAGAGTACCAATGTATGTATGGTATGGATACTAGAAAGTTTATGAGATGTATGTTGAGCATGTTATTATGTGTTACGTGATGCATGAAAATAGTTAGATTTGCTGAGATGTCGAGCTTAATATTGCAAATAACCATTTTTGCAGGTTAATGATTCAAGGTAATGCTATGTGCTACTTGAATGACGTGGATCAGATTTAATGCATGAAGATTAAATATTTTAGCTAAAGTTGTTATTCCTGTAAACCGTATTTAAGGTTCTGGATGTGTACTTAATGGTTTATGACGTTATATTAATATTCAATTGTAAAGTTAGAGTTATCTAATAGATATGGATATTGTTTTGAGATATGAACTTATATAGTAAGTTTGGCAAGGCGAATCATCATATTAACATGATTCTAAGACATTTAAGTGTAAAGGTTGAAATTTTTGGGAACGAGAATGATTTGTAATAGAAAATTTTACTTATTTCGCAAAATTTAATGATTGTATTATCAATTAATGATGTAAAATTAGAAGTTTAATGTATTGTTAATGACCGAAGTCGCAAGGTGAATTATTGAAATTATGGGGTCATTACTAAGGAAATAACAGAAACATAACTAAATTAAACTAAACTATCATTCAATTATATAAACTAAATGAGGTGAACTAAAATGCATCTAAATACTATGAATTCAACTAAACTACAATGAACCCAATACCCCCAAACTTATGAACTACAATGTCCTCATTGGAGATAAAGGTTAATAAAAACTCCCCTAAGTGGCATCATTATCGCTTCCCTCCTCAATTTGCTCTGGAGGAGTGTCAGGAGGAGGATATAGGCTGCCAGCGCCGAATACTGGGAACTAAGCATGAGCGCCTAATTGCTCAAAAGTATGAGATAGTGCCCCGTCGACCTCAATAGTATAAGAAGTGAAACCAACATACAAGGAATCCATCCGACGCTATAAACGTCACATATCTTGTTGTTGTTGTAACAACCCGGAGAATTCAAATTGTTCAGAATTTAAGTTTAAAGAATTAGTTATTAATAAAATGAATTTTATAAATACTATTATGTGCTATGTGTTTTTTAATCGTTCTGTAACCTAGGATAATTATAAATTGGGAGAATTCTGGCTATGAGCTAGACTGAACGAATAAGAATTTAAAAGACAAAAATAAAATTTTTCCGGGAAAAAATATTTTCAGGGAAAAAGATGAAATAGGCACTATTCACCCGACGAAACCCTAAGGGTTAGGGTTTGAATAACCTAGGCCGTTCCGAGAGTTCGGTATGTCAAAATGACATTCCGTCGAAAGATTTGATGATAATATGTTGTGAAAAGTTAAGTAAGCCGATAAAAGTTTTTCTCGAAAAATATACAGAAATCGGACAAAATAAAAATGATGAAAAGTACTGCTATGTCCTTTTCACTCGTTTAGCTACGTTAGGGTAAAACGTGAAGGAAAATGCTCAACGTCGAAAAGTGTTTTTCAATTTTTTGAATATCCGAAGAATACGTAAAAATTGGTCAGTAAAGGAAAGACGAAATATCCAAAAATATTTGGATTCCGGGAATCACAGTTTTTGAACTGTCGGACGAAAACCGAAAGACGAAAGCACGAAGCTTCCAAGGGAAGACCCCTAGCTTGGAAATTCTATAAATAGGAAGCTAAATTCAATTGTTTTGGGATTTTGAAAATCCTACAACATAGAGAGAGAGAGAGAGAGAGAGAGAGAGGTTGGATGGGAAGGAGAAGGAGGAGGAAGAGCTTGCTCATGTGCAAACTTTATCCGACGGCAGAAGATTAAAGGAGAACGGTAATCCGGAACCTAATCTCTTATAATTTTTCTTTAAGTTTTTATGTTTAAAAACATAACTTAATGAAGATAAGAAGTAGATAAGGTGAGATATGAGTTCATATGGTTGAAATCACAAGAAAATGAAGAAATAAGAATTTAAAGTTTAGTAAATAAATTTCTTAAGGAAGTATAAGATTCGTAATGAATTAGAACGATCCGAGTGGATTATATGAATAAGTAGGTGAAATAAGTAAGGAATGTAAGTAGGTGAAATAAGTAAGGAATGATGTTCTATAACATCAAATTCCAATAAAAAGTGAAATCATAATCCAAAATATCGATTAAAATGAAGAACGAACGAAGAACACACGAAGAACACGCGAAGAACACGAAGAACGTTGTTGATGGACAAATTTAAAACCATCGTAGGATAATTGTTATTGATGGACAATTTTAAAACCATCGCGTATAAGTTAGATGTGTATTGCTTGGTTAGGAATGGTAGCAACGTTCATGAAGAACATATTAAAACTAAGCAATAATGAAGTTATGGCGAAAATTTCATAAAAGACAAACGAGAATTAGAAAGTTAGTAAATGAACCCGAGTGGGTAGGGTTTCATAATAAAGTAAGAGAACATAGAAAACGTGAGTCGTGGACTCAAGAACGAATGAGTTCCGAGTTTGGATGACCGAATTATGGACGAACGAACGAAGAACGGTAAAAAAGTAAAATGAACAAAGGGTGAAGATTAAGCCAATCGAATGGCACGTTAACGGATTTATAATGAATTTCTAGTTAACGGGTATTAAAGTACATAAGATAAGGAAGAGAATGGCTTTGGAATGGCCTTGTTCCGAGTTATAACAAAGGAGTTACGAGATCGCGAAGTAAGCATCTCGAAATTGATTTAACACTTAAAAGAAATTTTCTAGGGTTAGGGCTTGGCGCTGCGGCGTCAGTCTTGCCTTGTAGAGTGGCACGGAAGTGCCCGACTGGGGGCCGATTACTGCCAACTAGCGCTGCGACGTGAGAGATAAAGAAGGGAGTGGCGCCGCAGCGCTAGTGTTGGGAAAAAGCCAGAGATGAGCTTTTAACTGCTCAACTCTTGGGGGAAATGTATGGGATGATAAAGAATATAATATTCAACTAATGTAACACTTAATCAAGTGATGTAAACCTTTATTAAAGGTTGAACATAGAGATTAAACAAGATTAAATGACAAAGAATATAAACGCGGGTTACGTAACCGATATCCGGGGACCGTAGTCACGATGAACGAATGTGATGGATTGCTATGGTTGTGATTCCTTAGAGGTTGAGCGACAATGATAATGAACCTGAGGTTCAAGTAATGGATAACAAAAGTATTAAATAGTGTATGAATTATCAAGAAAGCCGTAACAAACGGTAATAAGATTAATGAAAGCCGAATGTGAGTCGATAAAGAATGAATCTGGAGGGATGACATTTAGTTGTCAGAAAGCTGTCAGGAATAAGAAATTGTCTTAATCAAACATTATAGTTTAATAGTTCGTATAAGTTAAGAGAAGTTTGGTTGTGGTAAAATCGTAACTTTAATTGTTGACATATGGGAGCTGGGCTAAGCAATTCCTTCAGAGAGCGAAGGTATATACGAAACTGGCAACCAATCTAACTCACTGTGATGGCAGTGTAGATGAGACGGGAACTTGTTTGTTGGTTGTTTGTGGGAAACCACTCAGAGTACCATATGGACTACTAGCAGAGACGCGATGTGTGCTGAGTCCTAGAGAAGTTATAAGAAGAAGATGAGAATATAAATCATCCAAGATGATGAACGTTTTGAGTAAGACATCTCCGTATGTCACAAAGACGTAAACTAGTAAAGGAAGTTAGTCGCGTAAACTTATATTGCAAGAACGCGAACCCTAAGAAGTAAAGTTAAGTAAACCAATGTGTAAGTTCAATATATGACTAATTGGTGTTTATGTTTTTCCTTATGTGTTATATAGGAATTGGGATGAGCAGTTCAGTGTAAGCTGTAGTTGTGCGTAAGGCAAGTTTCCTAACTTCATTCATATTACATGAATGCTAGTTTCTTAAAACTTCTCAGATGTTGTACTTGAGAAGTTCTGTCTATGTGAGAATGTGCGATATTTGTACAATGTGGTAGAACATATGAGGCCTTGAGCCACAATTTGAACACTTCAGTGTTTCTATGATATGCATTGTTCTGTGATTGAGCTGTTCAATACAAGTATATTCTGTTTATACATGAACCGTTATTGTTAAGTCTGTGATAATAATTCTAGCTAGATAGGATGTGTATGAAAAAGGTAGAAGAATAAAAGCATTTCAAAGTAAAAATGACTGATGTTTTAAGATGATAGGAATCAAGACTATTCCTATTATTCAAGCCGCTTCATAACCTTTGTTCGGTTATAGAAGTTCTAAAGAAATGTTTTAATTCTGAAGTTGTTTGTTCAATTGTTATGACTTGCTGGGCAATTGAATGCTCACACTTGCTTTAAATGAAAAATAATTTTCAGCGAACAAGGTTAGAAGAACTTAAAGATCCCGTAAAGATCAAGCTGGCGGTATCCAAATGAAGTACCATTTAGAAGGTGAATGTGCGAGAAGATTAAGTGAAGACTTGTAATGTAAAAAGATGAAATTGAACAATAGACTAGTCTAATGAACTATTATGTATCCTTGGTGGCAGATAAAAGTCACTCTTGTAAGACGAAATGAATAATGTATTTATTATTATTTGTAATGAATAAGGTTATAAGGTTTTCAGAACCTGGGATTTGAGAGTGTATGTCGTTATATTTTAGTATATAATGATGTATGTTAGATGATGATGTACTCATGACGTACGGAATCCGGGAGTGAAGATAGACTAGATTTCGGGGCGTTACAGTTGCCTAACAAGGTACTCTGGAGGTGGTCCTACTGATGGTGGAGCACAAGCTGGCACATTCACATATTTATCTTCTTCACTCTCTTAATCCTCTTCAGGCAGAATAAACCCCAAACCCCGCGGGTGAGGTTTTCCTCCATTCCAAATAGTGTATTTTTTAACGGTAGTGCTATCTATGTCACACATCGGCAACTAAAGTGTTTTTTTTACCCCATTCCACATTTACAACATGACAGAGACGAGTGATAATTGAGGCATGGGGAATCCCACAGGACATACCGGCTAGCATAAACCGAAGCATGGACAGGTTGATGAGATACCCGACGTCCAAGCTTTTCCCTTTTAAAATTCGATGTAAAACCATAGCTCAATCAGTAGTAACATCCTGATAATGGCTTGTAGGGAGCATGCTCGCATAAATAAAGCTATACAAAGCTCTGGCATACCTATTTAAAGCAGTTTATAGAAAATAAATCTTCTGGTTAGTGCCTATTTTTGTCTTCCAATGAGTCCCAGGATTGCACATGTCTTCCATCAATTTGTCCAAATTTGTCTCGAAACGCTATGATTGCACCCAATATGTGGCTACTTGGGATGGTGTTGGCAATCTAAACAATTCAGTAATTGCCTGTGGTGTGTAGGAAACTTGCTTGCCCTTAACAAAAGATATCACGTTCTAAGTCTCATAGGCGTTAGCATAAAACTCCCTCATAATTTCCATAGGAGCTGGGCAAGGTGTGCATACAAATGATAACCAACCATGCTGCCTAATCTGTTCAAGAATCTTACCATTGCCCTGATTGGGCTTAAGACCGCTCTCTGGCACAAATGACTTTCCAACCAGAACACCCCATTTGTAATGTTGTGTAGAGTGGTTGACAAACTTAGATGGGTCTAAAGTATCCCTGCTACTTCCCTCGTCAACTTCACTACTGTTGGAAAAAGATAGCTCTAATGTTCGGATGCGTTTCAGCATGATTACAAAGCAAGAGCTTGATGAATGTGTTTGCCGAAGATGAATAACCCCCAAACTAAATGAAAATACCCATAAGTCTCTCTCAAATCTTTTATCAAACACTTGGGGAATGGCTCAAACTTCTCTTATTTTCTCTGCGTGTTTACTATCTGTGGAATGACAGAAAAGAACTAGGGTTTTTATATAGGGGAGAGAGAGATAGGGTGGGATCTGATTTGGTGTGAATTCGTATAGGGATTATGATTTGGAGTGTTTGAAGTTGAGTAGGAATAGGGCTTCTCAGCTCTATTTTGAGAGAGTAGGAAAATTAGAAGCTGTGTTTGAATGAGGGTGAAGTGTTAGTGTGTGTTTTATCTTTAAAAACTTAATCGGCGCTTGAAGTAGCATTCTATCAACAGCTTGGAATAGAGGCGTGGCTAGCTCCTTGGACTTTTAGTTGAAATTTGCTGAAGGGCGCAACTGCACTCCATGGAAGTTAAATATGTGCGCAGCTGTCCCACCCTGCACCCAGGCAACCTTTAGTTTTCTATTTGTTCTGACCTTGCACAGTGTTACTAACTTGATTATACCTGAAAGTAACCAAAAATGAATTATGAAACTTAACTTAACTCTATCAAAAATGCACTACTGAAATCTACTAATCTTATCATAAATGAACTTTAGTGATTAAAGCGCCAAAAATTAAACATAAGGGAGAAAGATTTAGATATAAAGCAAGAATTAAACAAGGGGAAGAAGAGAGTGAATGGGATGCCTCCCATCGAGCGCTTGATTTATAGTCGTCTAGCTTGCCTATCTCTTGGTTCATCATGGGTTGGATAAGACAATTGAGGACTTTTGGTGATCAAACTTACCTCCCCATTACTGCTTCAAATGCTGGCCATTGGCCTTGAATGGATGTTCTTGGATCCTTACCCAATATTTCAATAGCGCCATGAGGGTATACAGTCTTTACCACAAAAGGGTCTGACCATCGAGACTTGAGTTTACCTGAGAATAATCTAAGTTTGGAGTTTAATAATAAAACAGCTTGACCTGGTTCAAACTTCATTTTGATGATCTTTTGATCATGCTACCTTTTTACTTTCTCTTTGTACAATTTCGAATTCTCATAGGCTTGTAGGAGGAATTCATCAAGTTCATTAAGCTATAAACGCCTCTTTTCGGCTACAGCCGAGAGATCAAAATTCAACTTCTTGATTTCCTATTATGCTTTGTGATCAAACTCCATAGGAAGTTGGCAAGCCTTGCCATATACTAACCGATAGGGTGACATGCCGATGGGTATCTTGTAGGCGATCATATATGCCCAAAGTGCATCGTTGAGCTTCATGGACCAATCCTTCCTCGATGGATTCACAATCTTTTCTAAAATCCTCTTCACTTCTTGATTTGACACTTCTGCCTAGCCACTTATTTGGGGGTGATAAGCTGTAGCAATTTTGTGATTCACCCCATACTTGGCTAATAAAGATGTGAAATATTTGTTGCAGAATTGGCTTCCTTCGTCACTGAATATATCTCTAGGTGTTCCAATTCGAGTGAAGATATATTTTTGAAGAATTTTCAAGACGACCTTGGCATCATTGGTTGGTAAAGCACTAGCTTCCACCCATTTTGAGACGTAGTCAACTGCCAATAGAATATAGAGGTTGCTGAAAGAAGAAAGAAATGACCCCATAAAATCTATCCCCCATACATCGAAGACTTCTACTTCCAAAATCAAGTTTAGTGGCATTTCATTGTGTTTAGAAATGTTTCCCACCCTTTGGCATATATCACAATTTTTCACAAACTAATGGGCATCTTTGAATAATGTAGGCCGATAAAATTCATCTTGGAGCACTTTCGCTGCAGTCCTCTCAGTCCCATAGTGCCCTCCATATTGTGAAGAATGGCATGCATGTAGAATACTAGTTGTCTCACTATAAGGAATGCATCTTTGAATCATACAATTTGTGCACTACCTTAACAAAAATGGCTCATCCCACATATATCTCTTCACTTAATGCAAGAACTTCTTCTTTTGTTGATGAGCTAACTCTGGTGGGAGTACATTGATTACTAGATAATTGACAAAGTCAGCAAGCCATGGAATTTATGAAATTACTATAAACAGTTGTTCATCAGGGAAGTACTCATTGATAACTGCCTTGTCCCTTTCATCTTGCTCTAGACTCACTAATCTGGAAAAATGATCAGCCGCTTGATTTTCTGTTCCGTTCTTGTCCCGAATTTCCAAATCAAACTCCTGAAGAAGAAGAATCCATCTGATTAGCCTAGGATTTGCATCTTTCTTGGATATTAAGTACCTAATAGCAGCATGATCTGTGTAAACCACTACTCTTATCCCAATAAGATGAGATCTAAACTAGTCAAAAGCGTATACAACTGCTAAAAGCTCATTCTCAGTGGTGGTGTAGTTTAACTGATCATCTGATAAAGTCTTGTTGGAATAATAAATGACATGAAAGATATGTTCCTTGCGTTGACCCAACACAGCCCCTACTACGTAATCACTGGCATCACACATCAACTCGAATAGTAGAGACTAATCAGGTACCACAATCACTGGTGCTGATGTGAGCTTCTTCTTGAGTAGGTCAAATGCGGCCAAACAATCCTCATCAAATCTAAATGAAACATCCTTCTCCAATAATCTGCATAATGGTTTTATAATCTTGGAAAAGTCCTTAATGAATCTTCGGTAGAACCCATCATGTCCCAAATAAACTACGCACCCCCTTGACTGATGTAAGTGGTGGCAAATTCTCAATGGTCTCCAATTTGGCTTTATCAACTTCTAACCCCTTTACTGAAGCTTTGTGCTCGTGTATAATTCCCTTATGCACCATGAAATGGTACTTTTCCCAGTTTAGTACAAGTTTGGTTTCCATATAACGCCTTAGCACCATGATCAGATTCTCAAGACAGCTATCAAAAGAGTTTCCAAAAATGGAGAAGTCATCCGTGAAAACCTCAATATTTTTCTCAACCATGTTTTAGAAAATAGCCATCATGCATCTTTGAAATGTGGTAGGAGCATTATAAAGCCCAAAGGACATCTGTCTGAATGCAAAGGTACCACATAGATAACTAAATGTCGTCTTTTCTTGGTGCTTTTGAGCGATGACAATTTGGCTGTATCCTGAATATCCATCTAGCAAACAGTAGTATTCATGGCTTGCAAGTCTGTCCAACATCTGGTCAATGAATGGCAACGAAAAATGATCTTTTCTGGTTTCTTTATTGAGCTTCCTGTAGTCCATACACACTCTCTAACTAGTACTGTCCTTGTTGGTATCAACTCGTTGTTTTCATTCTTCACAACTGTCAACCCCCTTTCTTGGGAACGCATTGCACAGGGCTCACCCATTAACTGTCTGAAATAGGGTATATAATCCCTGCATGTAGCCATTTCAAAATCTCTTTCTTAACTACTTCTTTCATGATGGGATTTAGCCTCCTTTGTTGTTCCACTGTAGGCTTGCTATTGTAGCATCCCCAAATCTGGGTCCCAAATCACCACGGATCTTGGTATGCTAATTCTATAACTATTGTGGAAGATATAAACATAAATTGTTTATACATTAAACTTTACACACTATTTCCCCAAGGTCGAGTAACTTTAACATACACAATTCATAACTTATTTGACTTACAACATTATTATCATACTATACTATTACATTTTTAGCTGCACATAATATCCCAAGCTGGACTTGGTCTTGTCCTTTCCTGTATTCGACGTATTCATCTTAATATGCAATGTTAAATCATGATATAGCAAGGGTGAGCAATAGGTTTTCCCATCAAGTTTAAGTTCAATAAATTAAAGATATATCATGATAGAAAGAATTAAATAAAAGCTGGCTACAGTTCTACAATATAATAGTGAACTAGCAAGAACAAATTTTACATAGTTGAACGAACATTGAACATGAACATATATATATATATATATATATATATATATATATATATATATATATCTGGACCAAATGGTAATGAAGGTGATTGGCCTTTCATACCTGAAGAATACATGCAGTATGCACAAAGTGCGATTTAATAATTCTTAGACATGACAATCAAAAATGATTAACCACAAGTATATTTGAAATATACTACTCGAAGTCGAGTTAAGAAAAAAACTTGCCTGAACCGTTGATTACCGCTACGCAATTTAATAAGCTTTGTCTGAAGACCTAATATTAATAATATTTATTTCTAAGTTAGAATAATATTATCACAGTATTTAAAATAACCTAAACACATTATCACATAACCATATCAGTCTATACAACACATAAAACTTAATCTCAAGTCAAACTCTTTTTTTTCAGTCTGAATTGAATTTGGCACAATTCTAACATCCCGATTTCCTAATCGGACAAATTTCGAGTTTATGTTCAATTAAACTCTTCCTAACCACTTAACAATTATCTTAGATAATTTATTATCAGTCAAAATAATTTTCATAAGCTCGTAAAATTTTCAGATAATTATTATCATTTATCATGATTTTTCAATCATTAATATCGTATTTATATGAATTACATACCACATAATTCCTTTATCATTAATATTTATTTAATACTAAATATTAATGAAAATCATGTCATAATATTATAATATATTTAAAATATATCAAAGTATTTTTAATACCTTAAAATCACATTTATATGATTTTTAAACCTTTAATTTCATTATCCGATAATTGCTTTTAATATTAAAATATTAATATTTTCATGAAAAAATATTAAAAGTTATATTTTATAACTTTAAATATTTTTATAAAACTTAAATCATTTTATATGATTTATAAATCATTAATTATATTTTTATATAATTTATTTAATATATTTAGTAAATAAATTAATTACCATTAATATTAATTTATTAATGAAATTCCTCACAAAATATTAAAAGTCACTAAAAATAACTTAAAATATTTTCTTATATCATAATATAAATTTTTATGATTTTTCAAGTATTAAAATCAATTTTAAATAATTTATTTAATATTATAATTAAATAAATTAAATACCAATATTATTCAAAAAATATTAAATATTTATGAAATATAGTCAGAATAATAAAAAACTAATTTTCAGGCTTTAAAATAATTTTTAAAAATTTATTTAGTATTTTTAATAATTAAAACCCATTTTTATATATTTATTAATTAAAATAACTCATTTCTGAAATAAACTGTCGCTAAAGGGGCATTAGGCTACAAAACCGTCGCTGATTGTGTTCTTGAGCCTGCCCAAAAATGCATAGCCAGTTTACAAGGTACAAGGTTTGACCATGATTAATTACATGTTCCAATTGGTTTCTGGACTTGTAATGGTATCAAGATCATGGTGTTTCTGTAGTACTACATATACTAACTCATATCATGGCCAAACAACAACATAACAGAGAGATCAAAGCCTCAAAAATGTCTGACAACGATGTTCTTCATTTCTGGGTTTTCCAGAAAATGAAGAACAACCGAGGGTGCTATGCTTAGATCCTTATAACTTTCACTCATGATCTGTTTTGTGTGATATGAAGATTCAAACTTGTAGACAACATGTTCGGGTACAGTAACATAGTGCTAGAGCATCATAAAAATATCACAATCATAAGATTCAAGCCGGTCAAACGTTGTCAGAAAAGACGGCTCTTGAAGATTCTGGGTTGCCCAGATTTGTTCTTCGACAATTTGGTCAACCCTATTTTGAACTTGATTATTTTCAATTCTGTTGTTAATTTAGGCGATATAATAGCATATACGTGTAGTTCATACTCCAGTCTACAACATCAAACTAACAACATGACCTAAAACATAAACCACATGCAAGATCAAGGCCTACAAACACTCTGTCAGACAAGATCTAGGTTTCTGGGTTGCCCAGAAACCCAATTCCATTATCGATCAACGCAGTTTGACTGATTATAACTTGAAATATAGACACGATCCAACCCTGATTCAAGTTTCAGAACAAAGACCACATAACATACTACAAGTTCAAATATTTAAAACACTAAACACATTAACATGGACAGATCTAGGAGACCTGACATGTGACTCTTCAGACACAATTTTTCCAGATTTCCAGATTTTTGAAAACTTCTAAATCGTGCATCTAGATGTTATGCATCCATGATCCAACAACCCAGATCATAAAAAGACACCTTAATACACTACTTTGACCTATAAACAACAACCTCTAGCATCAAATCATAAAATTTCTAGATTTAGGGTTTTTATACCTTTTTGAGCCTTGATCTTGATTTTTGATCCATGATCCTGTTGTTGACTTGCTATAGATCAATCTAAGAACTGAATCAGTAAAGAATTTCGTGGGTCTAGAGAGAGGATGGCATGGTTGAGTGTTTGTGGACAATTGAAGCTAAATAATGACTTTCTCTCTCTTCAATTATTTTTATAATTGGTTGTAATAGAAATGGCTAGTAAAATGGGACTGATTGCTGTGATATAAGTCCCATGTGGGATATCTAGAGGCTCACTAACTCCAAATATGGCAATAATTGCAAGCTTCTTAATTAATGCACCAAGGGCATTTTTAGACTTTTTCATACATTTAAGGGTATTTTAGTAACTTGTTTGACCCTTAGGTTTTAACCCTTAGGGTTTAACCCTAAGATTTTAATTTTTTTTAAAATTCGAAAATTAAGATTTGTAAAATATAATTAGGGTTTCCTAATTATATTAAATATTCCCTAATCACATTAGGACTTGTTAATTAGGATCAATATTTTCTAATTAACAACAAAATTATTAAATTAACAAATAGGTTTTCCCTAATTATAGATTAGGGTTTCTAATCCAGAAATTAGGTTTTTCTAACTAATCAATTAGGGTTATCCCTAATTAGGTTTGTAATTAATACACTTAAGCCTTTAAGCCCCTAAATTAGGGTTTTCATATTCCGAATTAGGGTTTCAAATTCTCGGGACTGAAATTAGGGTTTCCAGAGCCGGTAATAGGGTTTCTAATCAATCGTTAGGGTTTTCTAACTGAACGTCGATGTTCTTAATATAATATTAGGGTTTGGCACTGATATATGTTATCTGCTCCACCCTTGACCCTTACCCACATCTGCACTCATAAAATAGCATATACACATAATATATACACATATATACTTAATCCTGAATAATTCACCAAACGATTTTAAATTCACAAAAATTCCTTCTCGAAAATCTAAAATTCATTCACTTATTTTCTGTCTAGGTTTATTATTTAACCTTTATTCATTAATTTAAGATTTAAATAATTTTCTAAATTCTTGGGTCGTCACATACAACCCTTATTCTAAAATTTTCATCCCCAAAATTTACCTTACACCATTCATACACATCATCGCATGATACCCAATACATTCCTCACCAGAGTAAAAATTTTCAAGTATTGCTGAGGGTTTTATAAACTATTGTCTGTCATTTTCGCAAAGGTTTTATGAAAATTCATCCGCAAACCATCTTAACTTACGGACATAGTGGGTAATTAGCCTGGTATGCCCTGTACTTATAAAAAATCTTCTTTGATCGATCATTTCTCGTGATCCGCTTGGACGTAAAATTGTACCTCAGTCTTATCGGATTCTGCATCAATACAATTTGGTTCGGGAAAATTTTCAAAGAATGCTTAGAGTTTCATAAACGTTGGTCTAGCCGAATCTAATAGCTTAGACTCATATCAATAATTCAATTCAATCAAAATATTTGGGTATAGCCAAACCCCGTTGGCAAATTAAAATTTTAAAATTAGTTTGAAAATGACGTCATGATGTCGTACTGTATTAACAGCCCGTTTGAAGATGCCGTCATTATATGACTTCGTCATAACACATCATACAATAGTGGAACAACGATTTTAGATCAAATTCAACACTAAGTATTCCTGCGTTTACAACTCCATCAATTTTTTACCATCCTTGCACCACGTTACATGGTACATAAGTGATAAATAAAAATATATTTTGATATTTCAAATCATTATCGTCTAGCTGAAACAAGTAGCATACACTGTACTTTAAATCGTTCAAAAAAATCATTACAAATTTGTTTTATTACTCAACAGGTAACGATGTGTCGGTGGCCTGAAGTCCACTCATACCCAATGGTCATTCGGAGTTGAGAATAAAAATTCATTTTCAAAAGCACATAGTGCGTATTTAGCTTGATGTCAAAAATTTTAAAGTCTAGCATAGCTAGGAGATTTGGAAAACCTATGTCTCCACTAATAATCCATTACCTAATCAATCTATCTGTTCCTATTGTCCTCAATACTTGTGACGCCCCCAAATCCGGGTCTCTTCCAACCCGACATATGGTGCTACACGATGCTACAGTTCACACAAACATTCAATTGAAATGCCACAAAAGAACGAATATGTCTTATAAATATTCCAAAACAATACTACCATACCCCAGGTTCTTTATAATCGTTACATTTGTTCTTGTCATAATATCAAATATTATTATTACAAACCTATACTATTAAATAGGTAATCTACAGGTTTGCCTTAGCCTTCCCTTTATCCTTGCCGGATCCTTTGGTCCGTTCGGTCTAAGCTGCATTCATATGGTTCAAGCAAGAGTGAGCATAACAAGCTCAACAAGTACAACAATTTCTTTTAAACGACATGCTTGAAACATAGGAATCGTATATCTTCATTAACTGGATAATAGTTATGAAGTACTATCACTAATTCAAAATAGCATTTCTTTTCCTTCAAAACGTTTTACAATGACAATATTTAGTAAAACATCAATTCTGGTCCAAGACCATGAGCGTTTCATAATTTCTTTGAAAAGGACAACCCGACACTAAGTACGTAAGTCTGACATAGCTTACGAGTACTTCTAGGTGATCAGCCTATAGTACTCTATGTTGATCAACACTACATTCATTAAACGTGTATACGTTTAAGTTGTGGCAACCTCACGTGCCTGTCATTTGACGACAAAACAATTTAGCATACTCAGTCCCTTTTTGAAATCACACCAATATTAGTTGGTAAATGTAAGACCCCGACTATTATGAATAAAGAATAATTTTCTCGAAATATATTTTTGAATATTATGGTGTGGATTTGATATAATGTTATAGTTGTGGGTAATATTTACAAATTTTGCAAAGTAAGCAAGTGGTTATATAAAATTCGATTGGTTGGGGAATATTTATTTTAACAGGGAATATTCGTACGAAGACACAATCATTGGTGGACCCCACAACAGAAGTATTGTCGTAGTTAGAAAATGACAGAATTATCTTTTTATAAAAATAACGGCGAAAGTGTTACCGTTAAAATTGTTGAACTACCCTTAGTAAAAGTACAAGAATACTGCTGTGGTTGCATAGTAGCACACGGTATTGATTATTGATGCTTACGTGAGAAGTCACCTAGTTATACTCAATTATTGCTACAGTAATTGCTGCATCATATCTCTCATATTATTTATTCAATTATTGTCACAGTATCATCTGTATAATATTTTATATATTATTAAATCAATAATTGAGACGACAAAGTTATTCATATTATTATTTACAATATTGACAATGTCTAGAAGTTCTGTTAAGGAGAGGTTTGGTCACCTAATTGCGCGCCAATAAGGAGAAATCCTTATCGGAAAGCCCCCTCTTTCCTGGGAACGACCTGGTTGTTAAATATTGTGAGTTATACTATTAATGATGAATAAGTTTCTATTGATTAAAGATGAAACTGGTAGTTCTATTGTGTGGGAATTATTAGTGTTAGTGGAAATTGACATTTATTTCGATAATAATTGATGTCTGGAGGTTATATTGACCAATCGGGTAATTAATCAGATAAATGAGCAATTAATTGCTATTATTTCACATGCTTATAACGATTTGTTCACATGTATGTACTATTGATTCACATTCATGTACTATTAGGGGAGGTGGTGCAAGATTGATAATACTTGCATGACTAAATTAAAAAGGGAGGTATAGATGAAGGTACTATACTGTAATTAGTTTTTTCACATGGTTATACTATTAAGTCACATGAATGAACTATTAATTCAAACTATTTACTATTAGGGGAGGTGGTGCAAGTTTGATAATACTTGTAGGACTACATTAAAAATGAAGAAAAAGAGGAAGGTATTATACTATAATATTTTGAGCCCCAAAACGTGCAATTATCAAAACTATATTTTTCTATAAATAGAAGCTCATTCTTCTTTCATTCCCACCAATTCACTAAGTCTCACAAGAGCAATTATTATAGAGAGAAAGAAGAAGAGAAGTCTGCTACCTCACTATTCCAGTATCCAGTTTCTTTTAAGGTAAGTGGTATTATTTCTTTCGTATTCATGAAGAGAGTTATTTTCTTTCAATACTCGTAAGGGTTGTTATTCCATTCTTTATTATTCTGTTGGAATAACCTGTCTGTGCGGTCTATCGCATGCCTGGTGAATTCTTTTGGTAAAGAATATTCTGTTGGAATAACCTGTCTGTGCGATCTATCGCATGCCTGGTGAATTCTTTTGTTATTCCATTCTCTATTATTCTGGTGGAATAACCTGTCTGTGTGGTCTATCGCATGCCTGGTGAATTCTTTTATTATTCCATTCTTATTATTCTGTTGGAATAACCTGTTTGTGCGGTCTATCGCATGCTCGGTGAATTCTTTTGTTATTCCATTCTTTATTATTCTGTTGGAATAACCTGTCTGTGCGGTCTATCGCATGCATGGTGAATTCTTCTGTTATTCCATTATTTATTATTCTGTTGTAATATCCTGTCTATGTGGACTACCATATGCATGGTGAATGATCCTTGATATTCATTCCTTATTAAATTGTGGAAATGATCTGTCTACGTGGATTACCGCATGGCGCGACAAAAAAATCCATTTCATAGCTTTCATATATTCTATTATACTCTCGGTTGGTTAAAGTTTTGGCTTCTATACTCCATGAAATTAGTAGAATATCCTGGATATTTGCACTTCATCAAGTATCTTTTCATGGAAATATTCTTCTGAGTATTCTTGAATTTTACTCCACAAAACAATATCATGTTGACAATTTGGACGTTATTGATTTCTGGATAAATTAAATTATAAATCTTTAAAAATTTATCCTTGAACTTGTTTTATTGAATTCTTATATCATTGTCATCATCCTCATGTTTATAATATGTTGAAAGTCATCTCAGGCTGTAGTGCGTAGATGGACTTGGTATGATTATGACCGTGGATTATTCGGTATAATCATGGCCGTAATGTTACAAATGATGTGGTAAAAGTTCTCATTGGTCGTAGTAGTGCATTGATGGATGATGATTGTTGGCATGATCATGACCATTGATGAATACACGAATATCCTTGGATCGTAGTGCATGGATAATTTATGGTCGTGATACTAATGAATGTCCTTGGCCGTAGTGCATGGATGATGTGGTTTATTTATTAAAAATTTGAGTCTCAAATGATAAAAGTGATGAAAAACCTTTTAAATCATAGAAGATAGTAGATTTTATTCTCTACTTGACTCTTCTAATGGATTGCTTGTTCACCGCAGCTTAAACTTGATGTTTATTATATTTTATCAGTTTAACACTGTTGAAGGCTAACGATAAAGTATTCTGCATTATCTTAGTCATAATATTTCTTACTGGGCTAGTTCAGCTAACCTTTTCATTCACTGTTCTCTTCAGGGAATGAGAATATAGCTGGGACGAGTTGGGGAACAGATTGACGGTCCAGATGGTTGTTTTAGTAGTCCACACTATTCTACAAAATAGTGTGACAATAAATATAATGACGACTCCATTGAGCGTGGATATTGTCTAGATGACCATATTCTTATTAAAACTCTTAGATTATGTCAAAACCCGCATCGGCCGTCCGAATGACACGCAAACACACGCATAGCACCGCGTAGGTAATAGACACGCGTTAGAACTGACGGGACTCGATTCCGACATACGGAGAGCGAGTTATCGCCCAGCTTGCAAAACCAGCCAACACTTAGCCAAAAAACCGAAAAAGAGGTCAAAACCCGCATCGGCTGTCCGAATGACACGCAAACACACACATAACACCGCATAGGTAATAGACACACGTTACATTTGACGTGACTCGATTCTGATATACGGAGACCGAGTTATCACCCAGTTTGCATAACTAGCCAACACTTAGCCAAAAAGCTGAAAAAGAGGTCGAAACCCGCATCGACCGTCCGAATGACAAGCAAACACACATAGCATTGTGTAGGTAATAGACACGCGTTAGAACTGACGGGACTCGATTCTGACATATGGAGACCGAGTTATCGCCCAATTTGCAAAACTAGCCAACACTTAGCCAAAAAGCTGAAAAAGAGGTCAAAACCCGCATCAGCTGTCTGAATGACACGCAAACACACACATAGCACCGCGTAGGCAATAGACACGCGTTTCAACTGACGGGACTCGATTTCGATATACAGAGCCCGAGTTCGAGTCCCGTCCGCCTAACTTGAAGAACACAAACTAAAATAATGTAAATATGTTTTCATTTTGATTTTGTTATTAATATTTTAATTTTGTAGGGTCTTGTTGACGAGACTCGTGGAGGTGGAGGTGGAGGTGGAGGCACTGGTGATGACCGTCGAGCTGATGACGAGCAGCCTCCTCTAGTACAGGGTGATGACCGTCGAGTAGCCTCCTCCAGTACAGGGTAATGACCGGCGACTCGATGACATGGAGACAGGCGACGGGTTGTAGTTAGTTTAGTTTATGTTATATTCTGAGTTTTATGTATGTATTTGTACAGTTTTTGAGTTGTACCGATGACCATTATATTTTTTATCTAAATATTTGATTTGGGTTACTAGTTTATAACATGTATAGTTGTGATTTGATGGTTGTTATTAGTTTATAACAGGTGTATATTTATAAATGAACAGGGAAATTTTGAAATTTAAAAAAAAAATCAAAATTTATGTGGTCATTGCCGACGGGGGTAATGGCGACGACTATGCCATCGCCAATGACATATAGCGACATACATGAGATAAAGGTCATTCTTACTTTAATAATTTGCTATGGCGATCTTAAATGACTATCTTGTCGATAATGAGTTTTTCCTAAAAAAGATATAGAATTAGTTTCTTAAATGCCCTTTGCCGTCGCTATAGCCATCGCCAATGACATTATACCGCCGCCAATGATGCTCGTCGGTAATGACAATGATGTCGACGGCTGGCGATGGGAGCCAGGGGAGACGACCTATGGGGCGACATTTACAAAGATCGACGCGATTATGCCGTCGCCATGACCTCATTCATCAAACGATAATAGGGTCGTTAATGACGTCATGCTATAGCCCGTCGACAATGACCTGTTTTTTTGTAGTGACGACTGTTGTATAATTAAGTTGTATTTGAATTTTGTACCATGTATTTGGTGACTCAAGATGGGTGATGTATACCTATTTTTGGGGCGTCACAGTTGGTATCAAAGCTTAGGGATATGATCTCTGGCTAAGATGTGAGACTAGAACTAGGAGGGGAGAGACGGGGAATTCCTTCCCTAGTATGACCTACCTAAGTTTATTTGGTATTTAATTGGTCGATCAGAGTATAGGGATAATATATTGCATGTCAATTAACCCTTGTTTTGTGGTAATATTTGAAAATAACATCCGAGAATGTTGAGAATAGCAATGGAGCGCAGGAGACCGTTGAGTCTCCACAGATCAATAATCAGGATAATGTGCATCAGGAAGGCGACAATCCTCATGCAAATAACAACACTAACCAAATGATGAACGATGGAATGTTCAGAGGCTTTATGCAATTCATGCAACATCAGGCGAGAGCGGCTCCTGTCCAAAATGTAGGTGGAAACACTAGAAACTCTGGAAACTCTCGGACGGTCATAGCTAAATAGTTCAAGGAGCTGGGACCACCAGAGTTTATTGGAGAGCCAAAACCACTTAAGGTGGAAGCGTGGATAAAGTAGATCATCAAGATATTTGATGTCTTGGGATGCTCCGAGGAGAAAAAGGTTCCTTTTGCCACCTTTATGTTGTGAGGAGAGGCAGATCACTGGTGGGAATCGGTAGAGTGTACTCAACCTGTCGAACTCAAGATATCTTGGGAGAAGTTCCAAGAACTATTCAACGACAAGTACTTTCCTGAAAGTATTCGTCACATGAAAGAGGTAGAGTTCATCAAGTTGGAGCAGAACAATATGACCGTGTCACAGTACGAAGCTAAGTTTGCCGAGTTGTCCCTGTTTGAGTCTCACTTGGTTGAAATGAGGAGAGAATGACGCGGATGTTTTCTAAGAGGTTTGAAACCCGAGATACGTCAATATCTAATTTCTCATAAACTGTGTTTGTATTCAGATGTTGTAAATATGGCTCAGTTATTGGAGCGCAATAACGAGTCAACCCAACCAAGAGAAAGCAGCCGGGAAAATGATAATACTAGTGGTGGCAGTCATAGAAGCGGTGACAACAAACGTAACCACTTAGGTGGTAATCATGGCCAAGACAATAAGAATGGGCATTTCAAGAAGATGAGATTCAATAATGATGGAAAGACGTCAGCACCAACACCCGTTGTTAAGGAAGGAGAACGACCACCTATCATATGCTTCAAATGCGGAGGGGAGGGACATATTAGTCCAAACTGTGCGCAATAGTCCAAAACGTGTTACAATTATGGAAGAGAAGGTCACCTTGCCCGATTTTGTCGTGCACCAAAGTCAAGTCCAACTGGGATGGAGGCATCAAAGGCCGTCCCAGACAAGACAAAACTGGTGGTTCAAGAGAGAGCGTTTGTTGTAACCTTCCAAAAAACGAGGAATCTAAACGAGGTGATCATGGGTAAGCTAATCATAAACTCTAGCGAATTCTATACCTTATTTGATACCGGTTCTACCCATTCTTTTATTTCTCCTACTTGCGCTCAATGTTTAAATTTGACTCTGGAGAAATTAGACTTTGATTTATCTATTGAAACTCCGTTGGGAGAAACCTTCATTACATTAACTGTTTATAAGTCTTGTTTGATTCAAATCGGTAACCGCAATTTACCTGTCGATCTTATCTCCTTAAAAATACTTGCATTTGACATGATTCTAGGGATTGATTGGTTAACTACTCATCATGCTAAAATTTATTATTTTCGCAAGTTTGTTAGCTTTCATATTCCTAATCAACGTATTATGCGAATTCAAGTGACCAAACCATTAAAGTAAATTACGGTCATCTCAAGCCATAAAGCTATTCGTTTATTGAAAAATGGATGTCAAGCTTTCTTAGCTCATGTCACAGATTTAAACAAAAATACGTCAGATTTGAATGATATTTCTATTGTTAATAAATTCCCTGACGTATTCCCCGAAGAACTTCCTGGCCTACCCCCGGAGAGTGAAATTGAGTTTGGTATCGACCTTGAACCCGGTACAAAACCCATTTCCAAAGCCCCATATCGAATGGCTCCTATTGAACATCAGGAGTTAAAAACCCAACTACAGGAATTGTTAGACATCGGTTTCAATCATCCTAGTATGTCTCCTTGGGGTGCTCCTGTTCTATTCGTGAAGAAGAAAGATGGAAGTATGCGACTTTGTATTGATTATCGGGAGTTGAATCATGTCACCATCAAAATAGGTACCCGTTTCATCGCATTGATGACCTGTTTGACCTGTTGCAAGGAGCCAAATTCTTTTCAAAGATTGATTTTCGTTCCAGATATCATCAATTGAAGATTAAAACTGATGACATTCCAAAGACTACTTTCAGAACTCGGTACGGGCATTACGAATTCCTAGTCATGTCTTTTGGATTGACTAAGGCTCCTGCTGCCTTCATGGATATGATGAACCGAGTATTCAAGGAATATTTGGATCACTTTGTGGTCGTCATTATTGATGACATCCTCATTTACTCCAAAAGTCGTGAAGATCATGAGCAACACTTGAGGCCGATACTCCAAAAGCTTCGTGAAAACAAGTTATATGCCAAGTTGAAGAAATGCGAGTTCTGGCTTGAGGAAGTAGCATTCCTTGGGCACGTAATATCAAATCACAGAATATCTGTTGACCCGGCAAAGATAAGCAATTCAAAGCTGGGAGCAACCTAAGTCAGTAACCGAAGAACATAGCTTTCTCGGCTTAGCTAGTTATTCTCGGAGGTTTGTGGAAGGATTTTCTCGAATCGCTACTCCATTAACTCAGCTAACTCAAAAAGATACAAAATTCGGTTGGAGCGAGGAATGTGAGAAGAGTTTTCAAGAACTCAAGTGGAGGCTCATTTCAGCACCTATTTTGATAATACCAGCTGGTTCAGAGGGATTTGTCATATACAGCGATGCTTCAGGCAAAGGTTTAGGGCGTGTTCTCATGCAACATGGGAAAGTCATAGCATATGCCTCACGATAACTCAAAGAATATGAGAGGAATTATCCTACTCATGATCTAGAGTTAGCAGCTATCGTTGTTGTGCTTAAGATTTGGAGGCATTAACTGTATGGAGAGAAGGTGGAGATCTATACGGATCATAAAAGCCACAAATATTTCTTCACACAAAAGGAACTCTGTGACGCCCCCAAAATAGGTATACATCACCTATTCTGAGTTGTCAATACATGGTACAGAAACAACTACAACTTTATTATTACAACAGTAAAACTGTGAGTTTAAATACAAATATTATCTTCTAGACAATATCTATACTCAAATAAATCCTCATCACATTTATTGATACATTATTTTACAAAAATGGTGAGGACTACTAAACAACTTTCTCTAGAACCTTCATTCCATACCCCAACTCGTACTCGCTATATTCTCGCCTCCTGAGAAAAATGGAACAAAAAGGAAAAGGGTGAGCTCAACTAGCTCAGTAAAGAATATTATGACTAAGATAATATACAACAAATTACCGTTAGTCTTCAACAGGGAAAAATCTAATAGAATACAATAGACAACAAATTTTAAATCAATATTCGCAATGAAATAATAATTCATTAGAAGAGTTAAGTAGAGAATGCAAACTACTATCTTCCATGTATGAATTTAAAAGTTCATCGCTCATCTTTTATCCCCGTAACATCAATCAATATATATATCTAGAATCACATATTCATCTTTTGCACTACAGCCAAAGATATTCATCGATTAGTTATGTTCATCTAAATACTGCTCATCTTTGCACTACGGCCAAAGATATTCTTCTCAAATCATTCATCTTTTGCACTACGGTGCCAAAGATATTCAATAATATCATCATTTAAGACGAGGATGATGAAAATATTTTTAAAGAAATCGAATCCAATGAAACAAAATGACAAGGATTAAGGATTAAGGATTCGTACTTTGTTTTATCCATGTTTAAAAATACCTAAAAAATAATCAAAGTGGTGTAAAATTCAAGAATGATCAAAACATGGATACAATCAAAGCTAGTATCCAGAGTAGATATTTTGGACAAAAAAAAGAAATTTTATTTTTCGGTGAATAGTGCCGTATACGTGAATAGTGCCGTATACGTGAATAGTAACTCCGACACCAAAAGATAGAAATTTCCCAAAAAACATCTTCACGCTTCATGAATAGTACTCGTGAATAGTAACTCATGAATAATAACTCGTGAATAGTAACTCATGAATAGTAACCCCGACATGGAAAAGTTCCAAATTTGATAAAAAGTTTCAACCAATATTTCAGCATAATGATATTGAAGAAATAATATCATTTGAGAAGAAAATAACATCCCTTACCTCGAAAGATTAGTACTTTAAATGGAATACTGGGTATAGTCTTTGAAGAACTTGCACCGTCTAACAATACTCAAAGTATACTCAAAATACTCACAAGAATACGCGCCGATAATATAGAGAGAAAAACTTCAGCTTTACGTGTGTGATTTTCAATTCTAACCTAAGCACCCTATTTATAGAAATTGCTTAGAACACCAAAGCGTAAAATTTAATAAATTAATAATATAATTATATAAATTTCCTACGCATGCCTAGAATCTGATTTCAGCCATCAAACACATGCCACATTCTAGAAAAAGTAAGAAAAACGTTTTCTAATTTAAAATAATTTAAACTTCCAAAATCAATTATTTTGAGCTTGAACTTCAATAATTCACAATAAATATCCCTTTATCAGAAAATTCAATCTCGCGAGTTTTTATAGGAAATTCAATTCTCTACAACTTTGCAGAAGAAAGTTTTTCCAAATTCCAAATAGAAATTGACTGAAATCCACAAACAAGGCGATTTTACAAAGCTATAATCAAATTTCACGATAAATGGGGTCCACCGACATGTTTAACATGTTTTAAACATTTATTGCAACAAAATACTCTTCCTCCTCGTATACTCATATATCCCACATTCGTTGTAAAAATATCACCATTATTATATTATTAAAATATAATAATATATTTAAATAATTATTTTATCAAAAAAAGATAAAATTTCAATTTTCAACAATTGTCACATTAAAATTTTCTCCATCTATATCCACATAAAATCAATATTTTCCTCATCATATGAATCAATAATTAATTATTCACAAACAATATTACGTAATCACAATATTGACAACCGTGCAGCGGTTCCTGTGAAAAGGGGGCTTTTTCAATAAGAATTTTTTCTTCTTGGCGCCAATTAGATTAGGTGACCAAACCTCTCCTTAGACAAAACTTTCTAGACATTGCCAATAATGTTATCTAATAATATTATTCAGATAATATGAATTATTGCTTCGATAATGAAAAATACCGTGTAATGACAATTATCAAAACAACAAAGAATATAAAATATCAACGCAACAATTATTAACTCAATAAAATATCGAATAAAGCATTATTCTGTAACCATTATTGAGTAGTGCCTTCTTACGTAAGAATCAATAATTGGTGCAATACCGTGTGCTACTATGTTTTAATCACCGAGTATTTTAACAAGATAAATCTGAATAACTACGCCTGTTATTTTTAACCAACTTATATTTGTCGCTTTCTTCATCCAATCGCTTTCACATGGGGCCCACACATGGTCGCTACTGTCAGTATTTAATATTCCCAAGCATTTAATATTCCACGACCAAACGAATATTCCCCGAAAACAACAATGAATATTTTATAACCACTTGCTTATTTTGAAATATTTGCGTATTTTACCCCTAACTATCCACATTAATCACATCAACCCTTACTATTTCAAAATAATAAATAGAGAAAATTAAATTTCATTAATAATAAGTTGGGGTCTTACAACCTCCCTCCTTATGAAATTTCGTCCTCGAAATTGACGTGACGTACACTGGTGTTTTGAAAAGGTGAGGATACCTCGCTTTCATTTCCGCTTCCAATTCCCTGTGTCATTTCCTCTATAGCATGATTCCTCCACAAAACTTTAACTTGTGGTATGACCTTTCATGCGCGTAGGGACATGCTCCTTCCTATCCAAGATCTTGACAGTACCTCCTCATACGTTAAGTCTTCTATTATTTCGTCCGGTTCTAATTCTATAACGTGGTTCGGTCTTTCACATATTTACGGGTACGAGATATGTGAAACACATTATGAACACGAGACATACTTGGAGGTAACGTGTGTCTATAGGCTACATTTCCTACTCGGTCAAGAATTTGAAATGGACCAATAAATCGTGGATTGAGCTTTCCTCTCTTCCCAAATCTTGTAACTCCCTTCCATGGAGCAACTCGCAAACAATACATGATACCCTACATTAAATTCCACGTCCTTTCGATGAAGATCCGCATAACTCTTTTTGTCGATCTTGTGCCGCTTTGTATACGCTTGTCGAATCATTTAAATCTTTTGGTAGTCATATCGCATTCAACTCCGGTCCCAACAATGTTGCTTCACCCACCTCATCCCAACATATTGAGAACGACATTTTCGTCCCATATAATGCTTCAATGGAGCCACACCTATACTTGCTCGATAATCATTGTTGTAGGAGAATTCCACCAATGGTAAATACTTATCCCAACCGCCTTTGAAGTTTAGGACACAGAGTCTTAATAGATCTTCAAGAGTTTGAATAGTCCTCTCTCGATTGTCCGTCTGCTTTGAGGATGGTATGCCAACTAAATCGCAAATCCGTGCCCATAGCTTTTTGCAAGCTAACCCAAAATCTTGAAGTGAATCTTGGGTCACGATCCAAAACTATGGATACTGGCATGCCATGCAACCTCACAATCACATTCACGTACATATACTAGCAAGACGTTCAAGGAATAAGTCTCCGTATCGGCAAAGAAATGAGCAGACTTGGTTAATTTATCAACAATAACCCAAATAGCATTGATGCCTTGAGAAACCGTAGGAAGACCCGAATGAAATCCATGGTAATGTGTTCCCACTTCCATTTCGAATCTCAAGTGGTTGCAACGGACCCTTAGGTACTAGATGCTCCGCCATTACACGTTGGCAAGTTAAACACATCGAGATAAACTTTTCAATCTCTCTCTTCATATTGTTCCACCAAAATGTATGTCAAGATCACGATACATTTTAGTACTTCCGGATGGATTGCAAATGGTGTATTGTGTGCCTCCATCATAATCTTGTACTTCAAATCGTAGTCGTTAGGAACACAAAGTCTAGAGTGGACTCAAGTATTCCTTCTTCATCAATTCTCGCCCTAATAATAGCTCCTTCTTGTACTTTCTTCTTCATACGCATCGGCCGGCCATTGGTGGCTTGAGCAACCTTAACTTTTTCTATTAAAGTTGGCTCTATGCGTATACTTGACATCATCGCACTCATTCCCGCATATGATCTTCTACTCAACGCGTTAGCTACCACGTTCGCTTTTCGGGATGGTATTAAATAGTGTGGTCGTAGTCTTTCAATAGCTCGAACCAACGTCACGCCTGATGTTGAGTTCTTTTTTGAGTGAAGAAATATTTAAGGCTTTTATGGTCCGAATATATCTCCACTTTCTCCCCATATAGATAGTGCCTCCATATCTTTAAGCCGAAACGATCACCGCTAACTCTAGATCATGAGTAGGATAATTCCTCTCATACTCTTTAAGTTGTCGCGAGGCATAGGCTATAACTTTCCCACGCTGCATGAGAACACATCCTAACCCTTTGCACAAGCATCATTGTAGATAACAAATCCATCCGAACCGGATGGTATTGTTAGAACAGTCTTAAAATAAGTCTCCTCTTAAGCTCTTGGAAACTCTTCTCGCATTCTTCGCTCCAAACGAATTTTTGTATCCTTCCGAAGTTAGTGAAGTTAATGGAGTAGCGATTTGAGAAAACCCTTCCACGAATCTCCGATAATAACCAAATAAGCCCAAAAAGCTACGTGCTTCATCCACCGACTTCGGTTGCTTCCCAACTTTGTATTGCTTCAATCTTCACCGGATCAACAGATACTCCATGTTTCGACACCCACGTGCCCAAGGAATGCTACTTCCTCAAGCCGAACTCGTTTTTCTTCAATTTGGCATATAGTTTGTTTTCACGGCCTTTGAGTACCAAATTTCAAATGGTGCTCATGATCTTCACGACTTTTGGAATATATAAGGATGTCATCAATAAAGAGAACAACAAACCGATCCAAATATTCCTTGAATACTCGGTTCATCATATCCATGAAAACCGCAGGAGCATTAGTTAGTCCGAAAGACATGACTAAGAATTCATAATGCCCATACCGAGTTCTCAAGGCGCCTTTGGAATATCCTCGCCTCTAATCTTCACCGATGATATCCGGAATCGAAGATCGATTTTTGAAAAGAATTGTGCCCCTTGCAATCGTCAAACAAGTCATCAATACGAGGTAGAGGATACCTATTCTTGATGGTGACATGGTTCAATTCCCGATAGTCAATACAAAGTCGCATACTCCCGCTCTTTCTTCTTTACGAATAAAACAGAGCACCCCAAGGAGATGTACTAGGACGAATGAAACCGATGTCCAACAATTCCGTAGTTGGACCTTTAACTCCCGAAGTTCAATAGGAGCCATTCGATATGGGGTTTTAGAAATGGGCTTTGTACTGTGTTCAAGATCAATAAAGAATTCAACTTCACGCTACGGGGTAGACGGGAAGTTCTTCTGAAATACATCGTGAAAATCAATAACAACAGAATATTATTCAAATTTGACGTGTCTTTATTCAAATCCATAACATGGGCTAAGAAAGCTTGACATCCGTTTTTTCAATAAACGAATAGCTTTATGATTAGATATGACGAAGATTGATTTTAATGGTTTAGTTGCTTGAATTCATATAACAACAGTTGGTTAGGAATATGAAAACTAACAACCTTACGAAAACAATCAATTTTGGCATGATGAGTAGTTAACCAATCAATCCCTAAAATCACATCAAAAGCAAGTATCTTTAAAGAGATAAGGTCAACGTGTAAGGTAATGGTGCCAACTTGAATTAAACAAGATTTATAAACAATGGATGATGAAAGTTTCTCCTAACGGAGTTTCCACAGATAGGTCAAAGTCTAATTTCTCCTGAGTCAAGTTTAAACGTTGAGCACAAGGCAGGAGAGAGATAAATGAATGGGTAGCACCCAGGTGTCAAGTAAGGTATAAACTTCGCAAGAATTTATAAATAGCTTACCCATGATCACCTCGTTTGGGTTCCTCGATTTTGACCAATCACAACAAACGCTTCTTCCCGGAATCGTTGACTTTGACTTTTCTCGGGACGTCTTTTGAGTCACCGTCCTCACTGAACTAGGTTTCGCCATCAGATAATCTCGAGTGATATGTCCTTCCTTTCCACAATTATAGCATACCTTGAACTGTTGTGGCGCTTTGACCGATATGTCCCTCTTTTCCGCATTTGTAACATATAACCGGTGGTCGTTCTCCTCCTTTGAACTAGTTGCTTTAGACTGCTGTCTTCACATGGTCGTTGTTAAATCTCCTCTTTTAAAATCTCCTCCGACTTCTTTTCTATTTTCATGGCCATGATTACCACCAGAGTGGTTACCATTTTGTCCGTCTGCTTTTCTCCTCAAGTTATCATCATTATTCTGTTGATCGCTATCTCTCGGTACAATCCTCGGTTGTGGTCCCTCAAATATTGATTTATTCGTTATCTCGCTTCTAATAATTGAGCCTTGTTTACAACATCCTAATTGAGAGAAAATTAATGAGAAATGAGATACCGACGTACGCTGGGTTTCAAACCTCTAAGAAACATCCGTGTCATACGCTCCTCATTCTCCACCAAATGAGGTGCAAACCGATAACTCTCGCAAACTTTGCCTCGTCATCGAGACACCGTCATGTTGTTTCTGCTCTCCACCTAATAAACTCCATTTCCTTCATATGACGAACACTTTCGTGGAAGTATTTGTCATTAAATATTTTCTGAAACGCTCTCCCAAGACATGCCGAAAAGTACCGGATGGGTACACTTCACGAGACTCCCACCAAGAGTCGCCTTCGCCACTTTTAATATAAGGTTGCGAATGGAACCTTCGTTTCCTCCGTGCATCCCAAGACATCGAATATCTTGGTAATTTGCTTGACCCATGTTTTTTCGCCATGACCGGATCTCGCTTTCCCTTAAATTCGTGGTCCCAACTCTTTGAATCATTGGGTCATGTGACAACCCGTGAATTACTATCATTTCCTCCACGTATTTTGAACACGAGTCTCCTCGCCTCGATTTTGCATGAACCGCAAAGCTTCTAAACATCCCCTCGTTCATCATCTCGCTTTCAAGTGGTGTTGTTCACAGGAGGAACATTGCCACACTGTTACGCTTCTCCTCGCTGGTGAGTACAGCATCTCCACTGGTCTCATTTACTCCATCATTAATATTCTCACGACATTCTCAAATACATGTCATAAAACAAGGGTTAATTAAGGAAATCAATATATCACATAATATCCTTATATACTTGACCAATTAACAAATAAGCTTAGTAGGACACACTAGCGAAGGATTTACTCGTCTCTCCCCTCCTAGTTCTATTCCCCGATCTCCGCCAGAGATCATATCCCTAAGCTCTGATACCAACTGTGACGCCCCCAAAATAGGTATACATCACCTATTCTGAGTTGTCAATACATGGTACAGAAACAACTACAACTTTATTATTACAACAAGAAACTGTGAGTTTGAATACAAATATTATCTTCTAGACAATATCTATACTCAAATAAATCCTCATCACATTTATTGATACATTATTTTACAAAAAATGGTGAGGACTACTAAACAACTCTCTCTAGAACCTTCATTCCATACCCCGACTGCATCGCTATATATTCTCGCCTCCCGAGAAAAATAGAACAAAAGGAAAAGGGTGAGCTCAACTAGCTCAAGAAAGAATATTTTGACTAAGATAATATACAACAAATTACCGTTAGTCTTCAACAGGGAAAAATCAAATAGAATACAATAGACAACAAATTTTAAATCAATATTCATGATGAAATAATAATTCATTAGAAGAGTTAAGTAGAGAATGCAAACTACTATCTTCCATGTATGAATTTAAAAGTTCATCGCCATCTTTTATCCCCGTAACATCAATCAATATATATCCGAATCACATATTCATCTTTGCACTACAGCCAAAGATATTCATCGATTGGTCATGTTCATCTAAACACTGCTCATCTTTGCACTACGACCAAAGATATTCTTCAGAATCATTCATCTTTGCACTACAAAAGCCAAAGATATTCAATAATATCATCATTTAAGACCGAGGATGATGAAAAATATTTTTAAAGAAACGAATCCAAAGAAACAAAATGACAAGGATTAAGGATTAAGGATTCGACTTTGTTTAATCCATGTTCAAGAATACCTAAAAATAATCACAAAGGTGTAAAATTCAAGAATGATCAAAACATGGATACAATCAAAGCTAGTATCCGTAGTAGATATTTTGGACAAAAAGAAGAAATTTTATTTTTCTAATGAATAGTCTTGAATATATCGTGAATAGTAACTCAAACACCAAAAGATAGAAATTTCCCAAAAAAACATCTTCACGCTTCATTTAATAGTACTCGTGAATAATAGAACTCGTGAATAAGAACTCATGAATAGTAACTCGTGAATGGTAACTCATGAATAGTAACCCGACATGGAAAAGTTCCAAATTTGATAAAAGTTTCAACCAATATTTCAAAGATAATGATATTGAAGAAATAATATCATTTGAGAAGAAAATAACATCCCTTACCTCGAAAGATTAAGACTTCTAGTTTGGAATAACCGGTATAGTCTTTGAAGGAACTTGCACCGCCTAACAATACTCAAAGTATACTCAAAATACTCACAAGAATACGCCGATAATATAGAGAGAAAAACTTCAGCTTACGGTGTGATTTTCAATTCTAACCTAAGCACCCTATTTATAGAAATTGCTAGAGAACACCAAAGCGTAAAATTTAATAAATTAATAATATAATTATATAAATTTCCTATGCATGCCTAGAATCTGATTTCAGCCATCAAACACATGCCACATTCTAGAAAAAGTAAGAAAAACGTTTTTCTAATTTAAAATAATTTAAACTTCCAAAATCAATTATTTGAGCTTTGAACTTTAATAATTCACAATAAATATCCCTTTTATCAGAAAATTCGAATCTCATGAGTTTTTATAGGAAAATCAATTCTCTACAACTTTACGTAAGAAAGTTTTTCCAAATTCCAAATGAAATTGACCGAAATCCACAAACAGGCGATTTTACAAATGCTATAATCAAATTTCACTAATAAATGGGGTCCAATTTACATGTTTAACATGTTTTAAATATTTATTGCAACAAAAATACTCTTCCTCCTCAGATACTCATATATCCCACATTCGTTGTAAAAATATCACCATTATTATATTATTAAAATATAATAATATATTTAAATGAATTATTTTATCGTAAAAGATAAAATTTCAATTTTCAATAATTGTCACATTAAAATTTTCTCCATCTATATCCACATAAAATCAATATTTTCCTCATCATATGAATCAATAATTAATTATTCACAAACAATATTACAGTAATCACAATATTGACAACCGTGCAGCCTTCAGGAAAGAGGGGGCTTTTCAATAAGAATTTCTTCATCTTGGCGCCGCAATTAGGTGACCAAACCTCTCCTTGTACAAAACTTTCTAGACATTACCAATAATGTTATCTAATAATATTATTCAGATAATATGAATTATTGCTTCGATAATGAAAAATACCGTAATGACAATTATCAAAAACAACGAAATATAAAATATCAACGCAACAATTATTAACTCAATAAAAAAATCAATAAAGAATTATCGTAACCATTATTGAGTAGTGCCTTCTTCACGTAAGAATCAATAATTGGTGCAATACCGCAGCTACTTTACTATGTTTTAACCACCGAGTATTTTAACAATTAATTAGCAGTAATAACTACGCCATTATTTTTAACCAACTTATATTTGTCGCTTTCTTCATCCAATCGCTTTCACATTATGGGGCCCACACACGGGTCATACCGTCGCATTTAATATTCCCCGACGAAGACGAATATTCCACGACCAAACGAATATTCCCGACAACAATGAATATTTTATAACCACTTGCTTATTTTGAAATATTTATGTATTTTACCCCTAACTATCCACATTAATCACATCAACCCTTACTATTTCAAAATAATAAATAGAAAAATTAAATTTCATTAATAATAAGTTGGGGTCTTACAACCTCCCTCCTTATGAAATTTCGTCCTCGAAATTGACGTCGACGTACTGTGTTTGAAAAAGGTGAGGATACCTCGCTTTCATTTCGCTTTCCAATTCCCGTGTCATTTCCTCTATAGCATGATTCCTCCACAAAACTTTAACTTGTGGTATGACCTTTCTTGGCGTAGGGACATGCTCCTTCCTATCCAAGATCTTGACAGTACCTCCTCATACGTTAAGTCTTCTACTATTTCGTCCGGTTTCTAATTCTATAACGTGGTTCGGTCTTTCACATATTTACGAAGTACGAGATATGTGAAACACATTATGAACACGAGACATACTTGAGGTAACGCAAGTCTATAGGCTACATTTCCTACTCGGTCAAGAATTTGAAATGGACCAATAAATCGTGGATTGAGCTTTCCTCTCTTCCCAAATCTTGTAACTCCTTTCCATGGAGCAACTCGCAACAATACATGATCCCCTACATTAAATTCCACGTCCTTTCGATGAAGATCCGCATAACTCTTTTGTCGATCTTGTGCCGCTTTGTATCGTTGTCGAATCATTTGAATCTTTTTGGTAGTCATACGTATCAACTCCGGTCCCAACAATGTTGCTTCACCCACCTCATCCCAACATATTGAGAAACGACATTTTCGTCCATATAATGCTTCAATGGAGCCACACCTATACTTGCTCGATAAGCATTGTTGTAGGAGAATTCCACCAATGGTAAATACTTATCCCAACCGCCTCTTGAAGTTTAGGACACGAGTCTTAATAGATCTTCAAGAGTTTGAATAGTCCTCTCGATTGTCCGTCTGCTTGAGGATGGTATGCCAAACTAAATCGCAAATGCGTGCCCATAGCTTTTTGCAAGCTAACCCAAAATCTTGAAGTGAATCTTGGGTCACGATCCGAAACTATGGATACTGGCATGCCATGCAACCTCACAATCACATTCACGTACATACTAGCAAGACGTTCAAGGGAATAAGTTCACAAGTTCATTCACAAATGAACTTGTACATCCCACATAATCCACAAGTTCATTCACAAATGGCTTAAAGCCTTAGGACGTATTCTATACGTATAATTCTCGTATTCTTACTCGTATACTAATTCAACATATACGACATACCATCATCCATACCTACTTGTATAATACATCATATCGTACTCGTATTCATTACTTCGTATATTACCTATGTATTATATGATTATTGATTAATTCATTAATCACATTATATTTCCTTCTCGTAAATCACTTTCTCCTACCCGTTAGGTTTTAAGTCCGCAGGCAAAAAATTGCGTTTGCCATAACTGAAATATTATCGGATATTCCATCTCACCTCGATATTCTATCATTACGTATTTCTCGGAAGTTCAAAAATAATTCTCGAGCAGAAATGCGTAAATAGTGTTTTTTAGAAAATTTATCGAAAAGCTCTTATTTTCGTCTTGGAAATTCAAACACTTTAATTCTACCACATAGCCAAAATCCTACGATGTTCTGATATGTCTAGGTCATATAACGACCTTCGATTAGCTTACTCCATAAATAATCAATTAAATTTATTTAATCCATATAATCAAATAAAAATTTTATTCTCCTAAAATCCGATTTTCTGGGGCGTTACAATACTCCATTGACACAAAACTATACCCAGTTCGTCAAACTCACCACACTTATGAGTTCAGGAACTTGCCACAATCATATGAGTTTAAGAACTTGTCCTAGACAGACCTTTGGCATCCATTCGCTGAGGGGTACATAAACATTTCATATAATTATGAGTCACGAACGTACCATAAGTATGAGTTGTAAGAACTCGTACTTAACCTTATATTCTCTATCTTTAACCTATCTATCTGTTATACACATTAGAAAAGAATCACCTTCTCAACACGCATATAGCAAATAGCACGACACAGACATTTCAATGATTATCAGTGCCAGAAACTAAGTGGTCTTTACACCAAGTACAATTCCCCGCCCATAACAAGGAATCATACTACTCAATTGTTGACATGAGTCCTCAATTGAAACCCCCACCTAATCTTAACTCCCTTCTCAATACGAATTTCATTTAATCCGTATTCATAATCCTTTCCTAAATTCGTACTCATTCATAGACACACAACAATCTTGCTGTAAACTTGTCAATCATTCGCTTAATCCATATTAGATCACGGGGTGATCTCATTGTATATATTACGATTCATTTTTATTCTATGATCGTTTGTTTTACGATCTCCTACCACTATACTTTTAGTCTTTTAGACTCTTTCTATTCACCATTACTGTTCAACTTTATTATCAGAGTAAGGAAACTCTATATCTTTTATAACCCGTCGTGATTCATCTTTGAATCTTACCGACACACTAACTCTATGTGAGTTAGATCTTATCCTAATCACTGCAGTTATTAGTCTAGGGTATCACTACCCTAGGTTTATAACCAACATCTCTGATACAACCTGTAGCATCCCCAAATCCGGGTCCCAAATCACCACGAATCTTGGTATGCTAATTCTATAACTATTGCGGAAGATATAAACATAAATTGTTTATACATTAAACTTTACAAACTATTTTTCCAAGGTCGAGTAACCTTAACATACACAATTCATAACTTATTTGACTTACAACATTATTATCATACTATACTATTACATTTTTAGTTGCACATATTATCCCAAGATGGACTTGGTCTTGTCCTTTCCTGTATTCGACGTATTCGTCTTAATCTGCAATGTTAAATCATGATTTAGCAAGGGTGAGCAATAGGTTTGCCCAACAAGTTTAAGTTCAATAAATTAAAGATATATCATAATAGAAAGAATTAAATAAAAGCTGGCTACAGTTCTACAATATAATTGCGAACTAGCATGAACAAATTTTACATAGTTGAACGAACATTGAACATGAACATATATATATATATATATCTGGACCGAATAGTAATGAAGGTGATCAACCTTTTATACCTGAAGAATACATACATTATGCACTGTGACACCCCCAAATCTGGGTACTTAAATTCCCACATGATTTGGTGTTCACTATACAAACATCATATGTCTATCTACCCATAATAAATGAAAGCATTAATAGATAGAAATAAATCCTCTGCTTAAAGAGTTACATCGTATAAATACATAAATCCCAGGTCATGCTAACCTTAAATCTTAACTGCGGAAACATAAACAATTAATCATCTTACACATCATTAACATAAGTCTAAAACATAAATACATCATCACATAAAACAACAAGTCTTCATCACTTGTTAACCCTTCGTTCTTAACTGCAATGATATTATTCAAGAGTGAGCACGATTTCCCATAAGTATAAAAATGAAATATCAATATATAATAACATGCGAGTGATTCAAAGACTTCTGGAATAAAACTCAACTTTTGAATCAAGAATGAATAACGAGAATCAAAAGATTTCTAAGGGTCATAAGACCTTGAACTATGTCCTAGGTTATCAAGGGTTGTACTTGAAACCTTTAACAATCATAAGATTATGGACTCTTCTACTCGTACTTAGGTGGATCAACCCTTAGTGCCATACTGTGCACAATATCTTAACGCTAACATATAAGAAATCCCTATACAGGGTTGTTCACCTCAGTTTGACATTAAAGTCCGCACCAAAGAAAGTTTGGTTTGGATAAATCAATAAGGGTTCTAAAATTTAGAACGTTCATCAACTATGGACTAGTCGAATCAATAAGGGTTCACTAGTCTAATAAGGTTCAATAATAAATGATATTTAAATTGAATAACAATCTCAAGAGGTATACAATAGAACAAGTATTGTATAACAGAATCATACTTTGAAAAGATAAATAATCTTTAATATAACAAATTGAACTTGATTAATAGTAACGAGAATTTTCTCGAGGTAATTTATAAACTTGAATAATGATAACAAGTAGGGTTAGGAAACTTGTCTTGTTCGTAGATTACACGTTAATTATACACGTTCCTTGATTTACTCCTACATATCATTTTCATTCACAATACCAGTCAATTATAATGTAACTAGTCATCACAAGTTCATTGTTTTGTATAACTTTTGGTTATAACTATCTTTAGTCAAATTACTACACTTATTGTCACATAATTTACACTTCACGAACAATAAGTTAACAATGCGATTAATAATTCAACCCACACATAAATGTGTTATTGACATGTTAAGAATCTATTTTAACATCTCATTATACGTCTAGCATATTTTTATGTTCATTGGATTAGGTTACTATCACAGACCCCAAAATAAAACCACTAAAATGCTCATTCTTGGATAGATCGCAGAGGTGAAATATGGCTACCACCATTACGCTTTACTCACGACGTCATGTGAGCGAATTCGCCACACGGCCAGCGTTATCGGGCGCTTCTTTGGCTTCTGGCATACAAGCAAGCATAAGTGTTTCAGTTCTCACAAATGCGGTAGGTCTGCGATCACTACGAACTGCACTCGTAACTCGGTATTCATGAAAATTGCAGAACATGCCAATTTCTTAATTCATACATGAAATTAGACATACCCTGTAAGAACCCGAATTTTAAAAAAATATTAAAATAAGAATTTAGTAAATAAAATTCTTAAGTGTGAAATGGGTTCGAATAAAAACATTTATGTGATACGAGGTATGTAGGAATGTGTTACATAGGGTAATATGAACCATGTAATATGTGATTTTTGTGATTAATAAAAATATTATTTTTATATATTGTTATTGATCGCAGAGATAATTCAGTTGAGATAAAAGAAATGGATAAAATTTCCTATCGATATTAAATAGTTTATAGGATTATTTTGTAATAGTAAGTGGATGACATTAATGTATAATTGTCATTTTCTTGTGTATGTGTACTAATAACTGGTATGATTATAATATAGGTTATTGATAGTACGTAAGTTATCCGCGAATGGGTTTGGATAGTGAAACATGAGTTAGTTGAGAGAATTAACTAATAAGAATAAATATTGGTTAATTGATAGTTGAGAGTTATGTTATGGAATAATATAATGTATATGTTAAACCTTAAATAACTATGGTAATATAGTACAAGGTTTAATTTACTTAAGTAAAGGAGTGAATTAATATGTGTGTTAAATATGTGATACTTTATATATGTTACTCGTAATAGTAATATGTGAGAAAAGTTAATGTACGAATAACGTTAAATATATATATGCGTTATTAAAGGGAGACATAAATCATTATATCTTTAAATGGATATTTAATATTTGAAGAAATTGTTTTGGGAACAATTTATAGAGGGAGAGAAAATAATAATTATATATTTCTAATAAAGGATATTAAAATAATTTCTAATATTGAGTTATTTTAATAAAAGGAGGAAATGTTATTTTGAATAATAATATTACCTTATATATTTTTTGTATGAGGTATGATTAATAATATAGTAAATATATTAAAACATATTTACTATGTGTAAATAAATTGATGGAAATAATTTATTATAATAAAAAATAAACTTATTATCTATTTTCTATATATAATATATGTACACGTGTCGTATATATAGTTTATTAATATTATATTATGAATAATATCTTGAGACAATAAACAAATTAATTTCTAATTGTAAATGTCTTTATATACTGAGAAAACATAATATTTATGTTATGACAAAATACATAATTTCTAATATATTTTCAAGGGAGTTAATGTAAGACCCCGAATTTTATGAAATGAAAGTATTCAATTTTTTTTATAATTATTATTTTATTTTGTAAATGGTTAAATTGATAAAAGGTTAAAGTTAAGGGTGATATGTGAAAATTTTGCAAAGTATGCAAGTTGTTATAAAATATTCGTTTGGTCGGGGAATATTCTTTTTGTCGGGGAATATCCGAACGACGGCACAATCATTGGTGGACCCCACAACGGAAGTATTGTCGTAGTTAAAAAACGATAAAATTATCTTTTTATAAAAATAACAGCGAAAGTGTTACCGTTAAAACTGTTGAACTACCCGGTAGTAAAAGTATAGTAATACACGTGGTTGCATAGTAGCACACAGTATTGATTATTGATGCTTACGTAAGAAGTCACCGCTTATACTCAATTATTGCTACAATAATTGCCGTCATATCTCTCCTTATATTATTGATTCAATTATTGTCACAAAGATCATCCGTGATAATATGTTATATTATTAAATCAATAATTGAGATGGCAAAGTTATTTATATTATTATTTTCAATATTGAAAATGTCTAAAAGTTCAGTCAAGGAGAGGTTAGATAATCTAATTGCCGCTTGATAGGAGAAATCCTTATTGGAAAGCCCCCTCTTTCCTGGGAACGACTTGGTTGTTAAATATTGTGAATTATAATATTAATGATGAATAAGTTCGTGTTGATTAAAGATGAAATTGATAGTTCCATTGTGTTGGAATTATTAGTGTTAGTGAAAATCAACATTTATTTCGATAATAATTGATGTCTGGAGGTTATATTGACCAATCGAGTAATTAACCGGATAAGTGAGCAATTAATTGCTATTAATTCACATGATTATAACTATTTGTTCACATGTGTGTACTATTGATTCACATGATTTACTATTAGGGGAGGTGGTGCAAGTTTGATAATACTTGCAGGACTAAATTAAAAATGAGGAAAAAGGGGAATGTATTATACTGTAATATTTCAAGCCCCAAAACGTGCAATTATCGAAACTATATTTTCCTATAAATAGAAGCTCATTCTTCCTTCATTTCTTACCAATTCACTAAAGCTATAGAGCAAATATTATAGAGAGAAATTATAGATAAAAAGAAGAAGAGAAGTCTGCTACCTCACTATTCCAGTATCCAATTTTCTTCTAAGGTAAGGGGTATTATTTCTTTCGTATTCATGAAGAGAGCTTCTGTTATTCCATTCTTTATTATTATGTTGGAATAACCTGTCTATGTGAAGTACCGCATACATGGTGAAATTCTTTTGTTATTCCATTCTTTATTATTATATTGGAATAACCTGTCTATGCGAAGTACCGCATAAATGGTGAAATTCTTCTGTTATTCCATTCTTTATTATTCTGTTGGAATATCCTGTCTGTGAGGATTATGCATGACCTGGTTCCATTCTTTATTATTCTGTTGGAATATCCTATCTGTGCGTATTACGCATAACCTGGTTCCATTATTTATTATTCTCATTGAAATAACTCGTGCATGCGCGCTTATCGCATGCACGGTGAATTCTTCATTTATTCCATTCTTTATTATTCTGCTTGGAATAACTCGCCTATGTGGATTACCGTATGCATGGTGAATGATCATTCGTATTCATTTCTTATTAAATTGTGGAAATGAATCATTACGTGGATTATCGTACGGCGGGTGAAAATCCATTTGCGAGCCAGATATTCTATTATACTCGTATGAGATATCATTTCTTTTGTACTCGACATGGAATATCATTTTCTTTGGTATTTTTCTTTTACGAGTTACTATTCATGAGTTACTATTCACCCGGTTATTATTCACTCTAGTATTATTCACTCGGGTATTCGGGGCACTTTTTGTGCCGGAGTACTATTCACGAGTTACTATTCACTCTAGTATCATTCACTCAGGTATTCGGGACACTTTTCGTGTCGGGGTACTATTCACGAGGTACTATTCCTGAAGTACTATTTACGGGGTACTATTCACCCGAAAAATATATTTCTTTTCTGTCCAAATTATTTTGGTACATGAATATTATTCTTGAATTTTTCTCTACAAAGCAGTATCATGTTGGAAATTTGGGGGCTATTGATTTCTGGATAAACTAAATTATAAATCTTTAAAATTTATCCTTGAACTTGTTTTATTGAATTATTATGTCATTGTCATCATCCTCATGCTTATATTGTGATGAAAGTCATCTTTGGCTTACGTGCATAGATGGACTTGATATGATTATGACCAGGGATTATTCGGTATAATCATGACCGTAATGTGACGAATGATGTGGTAAAAGTTCTCATCGGCACCTGTAGTTCATCGATGGACAAATTGTTGGTATGATTATGACCGTGGATTATTCGGTATAATCATGACCATTGATGATTACATGAATATCCTTGGTCGTGGTGCGGGGATGATTCGATTTTATTTAATAAGTTTGAGTCTCAAATGATAAAGTTGATGAAAAACTTTTAAATCATAGAAGATAGTAGATTTTATGCTCTACTCGACTCTTCTAATGGATTGCTTATTCCACCGCAGCTTGTTGATCTAAAACTTGTTGTCTATTATATTCTATCGCTTGTTATAATCGTTGAAGGCTAAGGATAATTTATTCTGCATTATCGTAGTCATAATATTTCTTACTGGGCTAGTCGAGCTCACCCCTTTCTTTCATTGTTCTATTCAAGAAATGAGAATATAGTTGGGACGAGTCGGGAAATGGAGTGATGGTCCAGATAAGTGGCTTTAGTAGTCCTCACTATTCGTGAAATAGTGTGATAATAACTCGTAATGAGGACTCCATCGAGAGTGGATATTGCCTCAGAAGGCAATATTCTTGTTTAAACTCTCAACTATGTTTTGTCGTATTGTACACTTACGCTATATAATTAAGTTTGTATTTGATTTATGTACCATGTATTTGGCAACTCAAGATGGGTGATGTATACCGCTTTGGGGGCGCCACAGTTTGGTATCAAAGCTTAGGGATATGATCCCCGACCGAGATGTGAGACAAGAACTAGGAGGGGAGAGACGGGGAATTCCTTCGCTAGTATGACCTACCTAAGTTTATTTGGTATTTAATTAGTCGGTCAGAGTATAGGTGTGACAACCCGAGAATTTAGAAAATTTATTAAAATCTTAAATGATTGATTTAAGGTCAAATAATGAACTGAGCATGTAAAATAAGTGTATGTGTTTTTGATATTTTCGTGAAGGAATTTTGAGAATTTAAAATTTCTTTTGGTGAATTATTCAGGATTAAGGGTATATGTGTATATGTTCTGTGATTATGGTATTATGTGTTCAGAATGTGGTTAAGGGTCAAGGGTTGACCAGATAAATTTTATCAAAGTCAAACCATAATATTATTTAGAACGTCAACGTTCAGTTAGAAATTTTTATAATTTATAAGAAAATCCTAGAAATCGGTTCCGAAACCCTAATTTCAGTTCCGAGGATTTAAAACCCTAATTCGGATATTATAATCCTAATTTGGGAATTTAATTGCAATATATAAAGTTTATATATTTTTATTGCAACCTAATCAGGGATAACCCTAATGATTAATTAGATTTTCTAATAATTTAGAAAACCTTAATTTTACGGTTTAAAACCCTAATTGTTCTATCAGGAACTCTAATGTATAGTTATGGAATTAATTGCTAAATTTGTAATTTTAATTAGGAATTATTTAATCCTAATTGTCAATAATGATTTATAATTGGGAAAATTAGAATATGATTTGAAAATCCTAATTATAATTTATAGGTATTAATTTTCTATTTAGAAAACTGAAATTGGAAATATTAGAAAATTGATTGTTGGGAACCTTAGGTTTTAACCCTAAGGGTTAAACCCTAATGGTCAAACCCTAATGGTCAAACACTAAGGGTTGTAGCTAATGTCTAAAGTGCCCTTGAAATTTTAAATGAAATTACCAAAATGCCCTTTTTGTCCCATTTGGTGAATTATTGGTAGAAAATCTTACCATATCTTGCATCAATAATTGCCAACTTGGAAATAGACTATAATACCAGCAAATCAGCCCCTAGATCAGCCATTTCCAACTTAGCATTCAATTATTTTCAATAATTAAAGAGAGAGAAAGGCCACTTTACTTTTCATTTTTCACCAAGCCATCCTCTCTCTAAAAATCCGGGAATGGAAGTGTGAGAGAGTGAGGAGAGAAGCCATAATCAGTTCATAGCCTTTCAAGAATAGATTCAAGAAGTCAAAATCAAAATCAAAGCTAGAAAGTGGTAAAAACCCTAAAACTAGAAATTTCATGATTTGATGTTATATTTGGTAATTGATTGTTTAAACTTGTGTATTAGGATGTCTTTTAGTGATCTGGGTTGTTAAATCCCAGATCCATAACATCAAAGTGCACGAAATTGAATTTTTATGAAATCTAGAAATGCTTGAAAAATGGCCTGACAACCATATGTCAGAGGCCATAGATCATTGTCTGTTAAGTGTTAGTGTTGTTTTATGTTTTAGAGCTATAGTATGATATGTTGTCTTTAATCTTAAACTTGAATAATAGTCAGAACGTGCATAGATTACAAGATATGATCGGTCAAAGTACATTGATTAGAACACGAAATTTAATTTCTCGGGCAAACCTGCAATTTCCATTCGACAAACGACATTCGAGGCTTTTAATCTTGCTTCATTATGTTATTTGGTCATGTTGTTGCTTTAAGGTTGTATTATGACATGATATCTACACTTTCAAGTCATTAGCGTACCCAGGATCTCATCAAAAGATCTTAAAAATTCATGGTCAAATAATACGACTAATCACGGGGAAGAACAACTGAAAACCCGTATTGTTTCATAATCCGCTTTTTTTGTCGAAATTTGACCACGACCAATCTTGTGGATATGTTATTTTAGACTAACTTTGTTGGTATATTATTATAGCCCGACATCCGCTTTCTACAAGAAAGAAGCACTATATAACACTAAACGAGCCCTAATGCTAAGATTCAACGTCAAAAATAGCACCTTATTATTTCGAAGTTTCAAGGCAACCCAGAAACTCCGTAACACACCAAAAGCTTTTCTGGGCTTTGATCTTCTTTGTTAATATGCGGAAGGCCATGAACGTTGTTTATAGTTGTAGTACTACATCGTTACTACAATCATAACACATTAATCAACCCATAACACATCAAGAACACTGCTTTAATCACGGTCAAACCAGCCCCTCGAATTAACGATATACGTGTTTTCTGGGCAATTTCAAGAACACCATTAGCGACGGTTTTGTCGCCTATGGTACCTATAGCGATAGTTAATTTCGGAAAATAGATTATTTTAATTAATAAATAGTATTAAATGGTTTTTAATTATTAAAAATACATAATAAATTATGAAAAATTATTTTAAAGTCCAAAAAATAGTTTTTAATTATTTTAAGTATATTTCAAAAATATTTAGTATTTTTGGAATATAAAAGGTATTTATTTATTTAATTATAATATTAAATAAATGATTTAAAAATAGTTTTAATTCATGAAAAATCATGAAAAATTATATTATGATGTTAGAAAATATTTTAAGTTATTTTCAATGACTTTTGATATTTTGTGATGAAATTCATTAATAATTTATTATTAATGGTAATTAGTTTATTTAATAAATATATTAAATAATTATGGAAAAATAGAGTTAATGGTTTAAAAATCATATAAAATGATTTAAGTATTATAAAATATTTTGAGTTATAAAATATAACTTTTGATATTTTGCCATGATAATATTGATATTTTATTATTAATATCAATTATCGAATAATAGATTTAAATCTTTAAAATCATATAAATATGATTTTAAGGTATTAAAATAATTGTGATATATTATAATTATATTATTATATTATGTTATGATTTTCATTAATATTTAATGATAAATAGATATTAACGATTAAGAAATTATGTCGATTTAATTTATTTAAATACGTTATAAATGATTGGAAAATCATGATAAATGATATTAATTATCCTAAAAATTATCATAAGTCTATGAAAAAATTGTTTTGTTGATAAGAAAATTATCTCGTGATATTGTTAAGTGTTTAAGTAGAGTTTAATTAAACTTAAACTCGTCAATCATCCGACTGTAATCATTGGGATGATAGAATTATCTTTGCTTTCAACTCGATTTGCAATAGTTTGACTTGATGCTATATCTTATGTGTATAATAGATCGATAGGATTATGTGGTAATGTGTTTAGGTTATTTTATACCGTGATGATATTATTCTAATATTGAGATTTATATTATTAATATTAGGTCCCGTATTTGCTTATTATATTGCGTTACTTGTAATCAATGGTTCGAATGCAAGTTTCCTTTTACTTAACTCTACTAAGAGTTGTTCATTCGATATACTTATGGTTAATCATCTCTGATTGCCATGTTGAATTGTACTCTATACATCTTGCATGTATAAGTCAGGTATGAAAGGCTGATCACCTTCATTACCAGTTGGTCCAGATATATTATTGTTCCTGTTCAATACTTGTTCAGTCAAAATTTTGTTCATGCTAATTCACAAATACATTGTGAAGGATAGCCAGCTTATTATTCGGACTCTTTCAATCATGATATATCTTTAAATTGTTTTAAAACTTGCTGGGCAACTTTCATGCTCACCCTTGCTATATCATGATAAACATTGCAGATAAGGCGAATGCGTTCGGATACAGGAAAACGATAGTGCCAAGTTCAGCATGGGATAAAATGTGCAGCTAATTTGTAAAAGTAGTTTTGATTAGTATTGTTATGTGTTAGATAGTTTATGATTTGTGTATAAGTTAAGGTTATTCGATTTTGGGAATAGTGTGTAAAGTGTACTGTATAAACAATCTATGTTTATATCTTTCGCAACAGTTATAGAAATAGTGTACCGGATCCGCAGTGATTTCGGACCCGGATTCGGGGGAGCTACAGTTGGTATCAAAGCTGTTGGTTATGAAGCTTAGGTAGGAATACCTGAGACTAATAATCGCAGTGATTAGGATAAGATCTAACTCACATAGAGTTAGTGTGTCAGTAAGATTTAAAGATGAATCTCGGTGAGTTGTAAAGACACAGAGTTCCCTAACTCTGATAATAAAGTTAAACAGTAGTGATGAATAGATCGAGTCTAAAAGACTGAAAGTGCAGTGATAGAAGATCGTAAAACAAAACGATCAAGATATAGAATTGAATCGTAATATATACGATGAGATCACCCCGTGATCTGATAAGGTTATAGTATGGAGAAGGATCAAGCGAATGATTGTAAAGTTTACAGCAAGATTGCTGTGTATCAGTTGTGCTATGAATTGGTACAGATCCAGAAAAGGATTATGAATACGGATTGAATGAAATTCGTATGGAGAAGGGGGTTAAGATTAGGTGGGGATTTCAATTGAGGACTCATGCTCAAGCAATGAGTAGATGATTCCTTGTATGGGCGGGGAATTGTACTTGGTGTAAAAACCACTTAGTTTCTGGTATTGATAATCATTGAAAAGTTTGTGTTGCGCTGTTTGCTATATGCGTGTTGAGAGGGTGATTCCTTTCTCGTGTGTATAACAAATGGATAGGTTATAGGTAGAGGATACAAGGTTAAGTACGAGTTCTTAAAATTTATACTTATGTAACATTCTTGACTCATTGTTATATGAAATGTTATGAACCCCTCAGCGAATTGATGCCAAAGGTCTGACTAGGGTAAGTTCTTAAACTCATATGATTGTAGCAATTTATGAACTCATAAGTGTGGTTTGATGAATTGGATATAGTTATGTGTGAATGAAGTATTGAGAATAATAGGAACAGATAGATTGTTAAGCATATGATTGTTAGTGGAGACATAAGTTTTCCTAAACTCCTAGCTATGCTAAACTTCAAAATTTTGACATCAAGCTAAATACGCACCTTGTTCTTTTAAAAAAAAAATAAAAAATTTTATAGACTCGTAATCATTTTTGAAAACAGTTTAAAGTACAGTCTATGCTACTTATTTCAGCTAGACGCAAATGATTTGAAATATCAAAATATATTTTTATATCATCAATGCATCATGGAACCTGGTGCAGAGATGATAAAAATGATGGAGTCATCAATGCAGTATTACTTAGTGTTGGATGTGATCGAAGGATCGTCAGCCCACTATGGTATGATGTAGTATGATAAAATCACCAAATGACGAAATCCTCAAACGGACTGTTAATACAATACGACATCATGACGTCATTCTCAAAAAATGTTTTCAAAAATTTTAATTTGCCAACGGGGTTTGGCTACACTTAAATAATTCGATTGAATTGAATTATTGATATGAGTCTACGCTATTCGATTCAGCTAGACCAATGTTATGAAAACTCTAAGTGTTCATTGAAAGAAATTTCTCGAACCAAATTGTTTTGGTGTGGAATCCAGTAAGACTGAGGAAAGAAATTTTGTGCGCCTAAGGCGGATAAGAGGAACAAATTGTTCCGACCAGCAGTACTTGATCAGTACAGGGCATATCGGGCTAATCACCCTTTGTGTCCGTAAGTTATGACGGTTTACGGATGAATTTCCATAAAACCTTTGTGAAGATGACAGACAAATAGTCTATGTAATTCCTCAGCACAATTTTAAAATATTACTCTTGTGAGTGATGTACCAGGGTAGCATGTGATGATATGTATGAATGGTGTAAGGTGTATGGTATACAGGTAAGTTGAATTTCGGGGACGAAATTCTTAGAAGAAGGGGTGAATGTGACAACCCGAGAATTTAGAAAATTTATTAAAATCTTAAATGATTGATTTAAGGTCAAATAATAGACCTTGACAGAAAATAAGTGTATGTGTTTGATATTTTCAGGAATGAATTTTGAGAATTTAAAATTTCTTTTGGTGAATTATTCATGATTAAGGGTATATATGTATATGTTCTGTGATTATGGTATTATGTGTATAGAATATGGTTAAGGGTCAAGGGTTGACCAGATAAATTTTATCAAAGTCAAACCTTAATATTATTTAGAACATCAACGTTCAGTTAGAAATTTTTATAATTTATAAGAAAATCCTAGAAATTGGTTCCGAAACCCTAATTTCAGTTCCGGGGATTTAAAACCCTAATTCGGTATTATAATCCTAATTTGGGAATTTAATTGCAATATATAAAGTTTATATATTTTTATTGTAACCTAATCAGGGATAACCCTAATGATTAATTAGATTTTCTAATAATTTAGAAAACCCTAATTTTACGGTTTAAAACCCTAATTGTTCTATCAGGAACTCTAATGTATAGTTATGGAATTAATTGCTAAATTAGTAATTTTAATTAGGAATTATTTAATCCTAATTGTCAATAATGATTTATAATTGGGAAAATTAGAATATGATTTGAAAATCCTAATTATAATTTACAGATATTAATTTTCTATTTAGAAAACCGAAATTGGAAATATTAGAAAATTAATTGTTGGGAACCTTAGGTTTTAACCCTAAGGGTTAAACCCTAATGGTCAACCCCTAAGGGTTGTAGCTAATGTCTAAAGTGCCCTTGAAATTTTAAGTGAAATTACCAAAATGCCCTTTTTGTCCCATTTGGTGAATTATTGGTAGAAAATCTTACCATATCTTGCATCAATAATTGCCAACTTGGAAATGGACTATAATACCGGCAAAGAAACCAAATTTCTAGATCACCCATTTCCAACTTAGCATTCAATTATTTTCAATAATTAAAGAGAGAGAAAGGCCACTTTACTTTTCATTTTTCACCAAGTCATCCTCTCTCTAAAAATCCGGGAATGGAAGTGTGAGAGAGTGAGGAGAGAAGCCATAATCTGTTCATAGCCTTTCAAGAACAGATTTAAGAAGTCAGAATCAAAATCAAAGCTAGAAAGTGGTAAAAATCCTAAAACTAGAAATTTCATGATTTGATCTTATATTTGGTAATTGATTGTTTAAAGTTGTGTATTAGGATGTCTTTTAGTGATCTGGGTTGTTAAATCCCATATCCATAACATCAAAGGGCACGAAATTGCATTTTTATAAAATCTGGAAATGCTTGAAAAATGGCCTGACAACCATATGTCGTAGGCCATGATCATCGTCTCTGTTAAGTGTTAGTGTTGTTTTATGTTTTAGAGCTATAGTATGTTATGTCAGTTTTAATCACGCAACTTGAATAATAGTCGAACGCGTATATATTACAAGATATGATCGCCAAAGTACATCGATAGAACACGAAATTTAATTTCTGGCAAACCTGAATTTCCAGATTCTCAAAACGACATTCGAGGCCTTTAATCTTGCTTCATTATGTTATTTGGTCATGTTGTTGCTTTAAGGTTGTATTATGACATGATATCTACACTTTCAAGTCATTAGCGCACCTCCTGCATCAAGATCAGGATCTTAGAAATTCATGGTCAAATAAGCGTTGACCAATCGATGGGAAGAAATAACTGGAAAACCAGTTGTTCATAATCCGCTTTTTTTAGTCGTAAATTTGACCAGATTGAATCTTGTGGATATGTTGTTGTTAGACTAACTGTTGGTATATTATTGTAGCCCCACATCTCTTCTACAAAAAAGAAGCACTATATAACACTAAACGAGCCCTAATGCTAAGATTCAACGTCAAAAATAGCACCCTTATTACTTTTTGAGTTTCGGGCAACTGTAAAACCTCCAAACACACCGACAAGCTTTTCTCGGGCTTTGATCTTGTTGTTAATATGCAGAAGGCCATGAACATTGTTTATAGTTGTAGTACTACATCTGATTTTACAATCATAACACATTAATCAACCAATAACACATCAAGAACACTATTTTAATCACGGTCAAACCAAGCCCCCCATTAACGATGGTGTTTTTCAAGGTGTTCAAGAACACCATTAGCGACGGTTTTGTCGCCTATGGTACCTATAGCGACAGTTAATTTCGATAAAAAGATTATTTTAATTAATAAATAGTATTAAATGGTTTTTAATTATTAAAAATACATAATAAATTATGAAAAATTATTTTAAAGTCCAAAAAATAGTTTTTAATTATTTTAAATATATTTCAAAAATATTTAGTATTTTGGAATATAAAAGGTATTTATTTATTTAATTATAATATTAAATAAATGATTTAAAAATGGTTTTAATTCATGAAAAATCATGAAAAATTATATTATGATGTTAGAAAATATTTTAAGTTATTTTCAATGACTTTTGATATTTTGTGATGAAATTCATTAATAATTTTTATTAATGGTAATTAGTTTATTTAATAAATATATTAAATAATTATGGAAAAATAGAGTTAATGGTTTAAAAATCATATAAAAATAATTTAAGTATTATAAAAATATTTTGAGTTATAAAATATAACTTTTGATATTTTTTCATGATAATATTGATATTTTATTATTAATATCAATTATCTGGATAATAGATTTAAATCTTTAAAAATCATATAAATATGATTTTAAGGTATTAAAAATAATTTGTGATATATTATAATTATATTATTATATTATGTTATAATTTTCATTAATATTTAATGATAAATAGATATTAATGATTAAGAAATTATGTGGTATTTAATTTATTTAAATACGTTAAATGATTGGAAAATCATGATAAATGATATTAATTATCTGAAAATTATTGCAAGTCTATGAAAATTGTTTGGACTGATAAGAAAATTATCTGTGATATTGTTAAGTGTTTAAGTAGAGTTTAATTAAACTTAAACTCGTCAATCATCCGACTAGACCGTCGGGATGATAGAATTGTGCCGGTTTCAACTCGGACTGCAATAGTTTGACTTGATGCTATGTCTTATATGTATAATAGACTGATAGGATTATGTGGTAATGTGTTTAGGTTATTTTATACTGTGATGATATTATTCTAATATTGGAGATTTATATTATTAATATTAGGTCCCAGACGAAGCTTATTATATTGCGTTACGATAATCAATGGTTCAGGAAAGTTTCCTTTTACTTAACTCTACTAAGAGTTGTTCATTCGGATATACTTATGGTTAATCATCTCTGATTGCCATGTTGAATTGTACTCTGTACATCTTGCATGTATAAGTCAGGTATGAAAGGCTGATCACCTTCATTACCAGTTGGTCCAGATATATTATTGTTCCTGTTCAATACTTGTTCAGTCAAAATTTTGTTCATGCTAATTCACAAATACATTGTGAAGGATAGCCAGCTTATTATTCGGACTCTTTCAATCATGATATATCTTTAAATTATTTGAAAACTTGTTGGGCAACTTTCATGCTCACCCTTGCTATATCATGATAAACATTGCGATAAGGCTTAATGCGTTTTGATCTGAGAAAAGGCTAATGCCAAGTTCAGCTTGGGATAGAATGTGCAGCTAATTTATAAAAGTAGTTTTGATTAGTATTGTTATGTGTTAGATAGTTTATGATTTGTGTATAAGTTAAGGATAATGCCAAGTGTATTTTATAAACAATCTATGTTTATATCTTCCGCAACAGTTATAGAAATCGTGTACCAGATCCGCGGTGATTTCGGACCCGGATTCAGGGGCGCTACAATAGGGATAATATGTGATATGTTAATTAACCCTTGTTTTGTGATAGTGTTTGAAAATGGCATATGAAAATGTTGAGATCAGCAATGAAGCACATGAGACCGTTGAGTCACCAACGATCAATACCCATGATAATGTGCAACAGGAAGACAATAATCCTCAGGTAAATAATAACACCGATCAAATGATGAACGATGGGATGTTCAGAGGCTTTATGCAATTCATTCAACATCAGGTAAGAGAGACTCCTGTTAAAAATATCGGTGGAAACAATGGCAACCCACGGTTGGTCACTACTAAGCAGTTCAAGGAGCTGGGACCGCCGAAGTTTTTGGGAAAGCCAGAACCACTTAAGGCGGAGACGTGGTTAAAGCAAATCACCAAGATATTTGATGTCTTGGGATGCTCCGAGGAGCAAAAGGTTCCCTTTGCCACCTTTATGTTGCGTGAAGAGGCAGATTACTGGTGGGAATATGTGAAACGTACCCAGCCTGACGCACTCAAGATGTCTTGGGAGAAGTTCCAAGAGTTGTTCAATGACAAGTACTTTCCCGAAAGTATTCGTCACATGAAGGAGGTGGAGTATATCAAGTTGGAGTAAAATAATATGATCGTGTCGCAGTACGAGGCTAAGTTTGCCGAGTTATCCCGGTTTGCATCCCATTTGGTCGATAATGAGGAGCGAATGATGCGAATATTTCTAAGAGGTTTGAAACCCGAAATTCGTCAATACCTCATTTCTCACAAACTTTGTTTATGTGAAGAATAAGCATGTAAATGTTATTCCTATTTACATATGATTTGATTATGATATATATGAATGAATATGCAAGTATGCTTACATTAAGAAAAGCTGTAAAGTCCTTTGATAGATAATAGAAACATGTGGACAAGGACTTAGAATGAATTGATCAAGTATGTTAGGTTGATCCTACATAATCAAAACAACTTTGTAAAGTCCTTAAAAAGAAATAATGTACAAGGACTATAAACATAGAAAGATCAAGCATGTTAGGTTGATCTTATGATGTAATAGATAGGCTTGTCTGATCGTCGAGCACTGCACCAGAAATCATAGTCTGCTGCGAGAATCGAGGAAACTCGAGAGCTATCAAGGCAGAATCGTAGTTTGCAAGATAGTAGTTGTAGAGTTCATAGACTTCCTGGAGAGACGAGGAGAGGATCGTAGTGTGTCGAGGGGAAATTCCTCAGGACAGTAGTCTGCTAAGGAAGTCATGTTCAGAATCGTAGAGACAACCTGCCTACAAGCCGACCGAGTATCTGCCAAAGCCAAGTCAAGAATCATAGACTACACTCAGAGTTGTGGAGTCTACTGATCATACCAGAGGTAGAGATCGTAGTCGAGAAAGATCAGATGAAGACATCGAGCACAAAGATAAAAATCATAGAGTGTCAAGATCTGATCTCGGAGTCGTAGTGTCTGCACAGCCGAAGCTAAATCGTAGAGTGTAGAACTACGACCTCAACCGTTGTGCTCACAATGCCAAGACAAAATCGTAGAGCAAGTACGATTCTCAACAAATGAGCACTCCCAGAATATCCAAAGGAATGAAGCCTCTGGTTGGCACTGTAAAGATACATCCCATCAAAAAGGAAACTAGAGAGCACTCAACGAATGGCATGCAAGCTAATAGAAGATCTAAGCACCAACCCAATCAGCATCCAGATTGAGTTGTGAAGTCATTCAGGATGAAGACTTCCACAAGGAGATCAGAAGAAGACTTCAGTAACTGACTAAGGAAATTCAGCAAGTGCAGTAGCTGTCAAATAGACAGAAGACGACGATCTTGGAAGTAACTAGGATCGTAGTGTTTGCCAAACAAAGAAATAACTGATGAAGTGCATATAGAGACACTGGTAAGCTTCTGAAGAATTAGGATAAAGTGATTAAGCATTGGGTCAGTCCATTGATGATAAGTGAACGAGAGATCACAAGGAGAAAGCGAGCTGGACACGCCATAAATCTGAAGTGTCTTGCTATTCAGAAGGGGCCAGAACAAAAAAGTCAAGTCATCAGACTCTTAGAACTATTGAGGCAAACAGAAGTGTTGAAGCACTGCACAAAAGAAGGAAGAGGTGTTCTACATTGAAGATCCAATCAACACTCTTCAAGATCGTAGTGTTGTCTCTACCAGTCAACAAGACACTATGATTAGGTCCATGAAGACTTGCATCAGAATCGTAGAGTTCGAATAGCTGAAGACTGAAGCATTGGCAACGATTCAATCTGAAGGGTAATATTCAGACAAGAGCTTATTGATAGCATCGATGCAAAAGGACAACCTCTGATTGAGAAATCAGAAGGAGGAAATAAATTCTTTGACCTGCCCAAGATATGAAAGTGACATCTCTGACGGGGTAGGTGAAACAATAGACTGCAGTGTTAGAAAAGTATGACATGTCACATCTGCAGTCTACCTCAGTCAACTCGAGATATGTGAAGATATTTGAATAGCTTTCAACGGCTACTTTCCAACGGAAGGATTGGGAAGGAGTATAAATCAGCAAGAGCTTCAAAGATCGAGGGTTGCTGGAGTTGCTGAGTTTGGAGTAATGGTGGACTGGTCTAAACCATGTGAGATAGTGAGTCTGAAGGCTCACTCTACGATCTACCAAGAACACTTAGAGACAGACAAAGAAAGAAGTAGAAGTGAGAGTTCTACAATGTAGAAGTGAGAGTTCTACTACGTGAAGAGTGTTCTGAACTGCCGAGAGAAAGAAGAGCATCATGTCATCTTGATGTCCATCATGGAAAGACTCTAAGTACCATAGAGAATAGCTTACAGTCATCTTAGCAAGTCCATCATGAGAAGGCATCAAGTATCAAGAAGGGAGATCACAAACGCCATCATGGTGATAAGCATGAGAAAGTTTCTAAGTACCTAGCAGAAGAGCTTACAGTCATCTAAAAAACCCATCATGTGCAACCATCACGTATCAAGAGGAATGATCTTCAAGGAAGTTCATCAAGGGATCATCAGAAGAGGTTGAGTAACTGAAGAAGCTGAGCATCATGCAACACTCAACCGCACTTCAAGGATGATCATGCCAAGTCGCTAAGCATCTAGAAATGATGTTGAGAGCATAAAGACATCTTAGCATTTCGGCACCAACAACAACAAAGTCGGGCTTGAGGGTCTTTGTCTCAAGGGACTAAATGAAGTTCCAAGCTCATTGGGCTTGAAGAGTTCCTAGGGAACTAGAGGCGTTCCAAGGTCACCGGCCTTGAAGAGTTCTTAGTTAATCAAGTCCCAAGGTCACCGGGCTCAAGGAATCTTAGTGATTCAGGGTGCTGCCCTTCCTTAGTGGAAATCCTGCTAGTGGAAAGCAGAAGAGTGGATTAGGAGCTTGAGTCTCTAAACCACTTAAAACCCTTAGTGTCTTTTACTTTAAGTCATTTACATTATGTCTATTAACTGTTATAACTACAATGTATGTTCTAACTGCTTACAACCGAACTAACTATACGAACAATGTATGTATAATTATGAATATATCAATGAAAGGGATCTTTTACTTATTCCGCTGTGCTTGAAAAGATTCTTATATTTGTCATATGGTAAATAATTAGCAATACAAAGTAAACCAGAAAAGTATTTGAAATTAAAAAGGATCTATTCAACCCCCCCCCCCCCTTCTAGATCTATTGTGCCTACCGGGAACTAATAATTGGTATCAAAGCAGGTTATCATGCTATATTTAAAAGCTAATCACTTTGAGTCTGATCCCAGACACAAACATTGTTCTAAACTTAGTTTAGTAGTAAGTCACTTGTTATATGCAGATGAGCTTACACGTTGGAAATATTGTGTACAGGTAAATGTGTATATACACGTAAAGCTGCTCAGATTGGTCCATGTTCTCGAGTATTATATCAACAAGACCAATCCTTGCCTGCAGTCAATCTTGTTGTCTGAAGACCAGACGAGATAGCCCGAGAGACATCAACAACAAAGAGTCTAGCATCCACCAGCCTGAAAGATGAAAAGGCCATACATGCTAAGAAAGGTTTATCTAGAGAAGAAAGAAGATCTTCTCAAACATGTGTCTGGCCAACTAACAGCTGGGTGCAAACTTTGTGAACTGAAGGATGATAAAGAACTAAAGATGCTGATATTCTCCTAGCCTGCATCTTCAAGACTATGACTGATTGATTAAAGGCCAACAAGAGCAACAAGCTGTCAGGAGAAAATGTGAAGCTATGCACATCAATGCCTAAACTCAGTATATTAAAGATAAATGATCATAAGAAACCGACAAAGAAAAAAGGTACTTTCCTCACTATTATAAATGTGTACATCATGAATGCACCACCTTATGAACTATAACAGTATTCTGTCAAGGAGTCATAATCTACCTAAAAAGGTGAAGAGAGAAAGTACCCTGAGGTTGGAAACTCAATTGCTTATAAACTCTCTCCATCCAAATTTTAGGTTGAAGATGACATCTTGAAGGAAATCTGAAATGGGTCATAAGAGCATCACAAGTTAAATTAATTTTATGTGAAGTAATCTTTTCTAGTGGGTTGGTATGTATGTACAAACCTATGTTCTAAGTGTTTGACAACACACAAAGAATGATCAGTTCTACAAGAGTATCTTGATGATTGATAGAAACTGATCACCTCCATGAATCAACCAGATACATCTAAATGGTAGAGTTGATTCTCACTCTATGAACACTTAAACCTTGTGAACATAACCCTGCAAATGATGGAACCATCAAAGAAAAAGAGTGTGTTTTTAAAATGACGAAACTTACACACACTCACAATCATGCATCTCAAAATGTATTATCTAAAACTAGTTGCATGCATGAATATGACTGTTGGTGATAAATGTGATGATTATCCAAATATGAGGAACATGGGTTTAGAAAACTAACCTAGCAGGACCCATTTAATTATGGGTACCAAAAATAGAAAAGTATTTAACCTGCAGGTACTTGGTCTGTCTGACCACACTAAGGAATGTCAAAATGTAAGACTTCGCATAAGAAGACTCAACTAGCGTATACAAGGACCTGCTCGTAAATGATTCTGATAAAATTCCTATATGTCCAAGCCTATCCTTGAAGACCCGCTGAGCTAACCTGAATGAAGCTCACATGGCTACTAATCTGTATATGGAAGCAGGCCATGCAATCAAAGATGAAAAGGGTCTTATATGCTCAAATCAGGCAAAGCATGCTATATGAGAAGAATCCTCAAAGAAGCTCACATCGTGAGGATCATCGAGCGTGATCAAAAGAACTCATTACGGAGCATAACTTCACACGCACAAGATCACAAAGAAGACTACGTTCAGAGTCTTCATCAAAAGATCGTAAAGTGATCAGTCCTGAAAATATCCATGCCTACGATACAAGGAGATCTAAGTGATAATTGTGATTCCAGTCAGAAGGAGATATGCGAGGCTGCCTTCAAATGAACATGTTAGTTCCCAGTAGGCACAATAGATCTAGAAGGGGGGGGGGGTTTGAATAGATCCTTTTTATTTCAAAATACTTTTCTCTATTATTTTGTATAGCCATTAAATTAGCATATGGCAAACATAAGAATCTTTTCAAGCACAGTGGAATAAGTAAAAGATCCCCTTCATTGATATATTCATAATCATACATACATTGTTCGTAGAGTAAGTTTAGTTGTAAGTAGTTAAAATATACATAGCAGTTATAGCAGTTATAGTACATAATGTAAAAGACACAAGGGGTTTTAAGTGGTTCAGAGACTCAAGCTCCTAATCCACTCTTCTGCTTTCAACTAGCAGTATTTCCACTAAAGAAAGGCAGCACCCTGAATCACTAAGATTCCTTCAAGGCTGGCAGCCTTGGGACTTCAGTTCACTAAGAACTCTTCGAGGCCAGCAGCCTTGGGACTCCACTAGTTCCCTAGGAACTCTTCAAGCCCAGCAGGCTTGGAACTCCGTTTAGTCCCTCCGGACAAGGACCCTTCTGGCCCTGACTTCATTTAGTCCCTTCGGACAAGGACCCCTCAGGCCCTGGCTTTTGTTGTTTGTTTGTTGTTTTGTTGGAGTTGGTGCTGAGCTGCTAAAATGTCTTCATGCTCTGAACATCTTCTGTACTTAGTAGCTTGGCGTGATCATCCTTGAAGTGTAGTTGAGTGTTGCATGATGCTCGCCTTTCTTCAGCTTCCAACCACTTTGATGATCCTTGATGACTGCCTTGAAGATCTTTCCTCTTGATACATGATGACAGCACATGATAGGTTTCCAAGATGACTGTAAGTTCTTCTTCTTGGTACTTAGAAACTTTCTCATGCTTGCCACCATGATGACGTTTGCGATCTCCCTTCTTGATACTTGATGTCTTCTCATGATGGACTTGCTAAGATGAATGTAAGCTCTACTCTATTGTACTTAGAGTCTTCCCATGATGGACACCAAGATGACATGATGCTCTTCTTTCTATCGGCAGTTCAGAACACTCTTCTTGTAGTAGAACTCCCACTTCTACATAGTAGAACTCTCACTTCTACTTCTTCCTTTGCATAAATCTGAGTGTTCTTGGTGGATCGTAGAGTAAGCCTTCGGACTCACTATCTTAAATGGTTTAGTATAGTCCACCTTCTCTCCAAGCTCGGCAACTCCAACAACTTTCGATCATTGAAGCTCTTCCTGATTTATACTCCTTCCCAATCATTCCGTTGGAAAGTAGCCGTTGAAGGCTATTCAAATATCTTCACAGATCTCGAGTTGACAGAGGTAGACTGCTGATGTGACATGTCATACTTTATTTGACATTGCAGTCTACTATTTTACCTACCCAACAGAGATGTCACTTTAATGTCTTGGGTAGGTTGAAGACTTTATTATCTCCTTCTGATTTCTCGATCAGAGGTTGTCCTTTTGCATCGATGCTCTCAATTAGCTTTAGTCCGAATACCATCCTTCTGTTTGAACCATTGCCAATGCTTCAATCTTTGGGTGTTCAAACTTTACGATTCTGATGCTTGTCTTCGAGGACTTGATCGTAGTGTCTTGTTGAGTGTTGTTCATTGACTGGTAGAGTTAACACTACGATCTTGAAGAGTGTTGATTGGATCTTCAATGTAGTACACCTCTTCCTTCCATTGTCCAGTGCTTCAACACTTCTATTTGATTCCACTATTCTCAGAGACTGATGGCCTAACTCCTTGCTCTGGTTCCCTCTAAATAGCAAGACACTTCATATTTGTGGCGCGTCCAGCTCGCTTTCTCCTTGTGATCTCCCGTTCACTTATCATCAATGGATTGACCCTACGCTTAATCACTTTAGCCTTGTTCTTCAGAGACTAACCACTATCTCACTTCACTTTCCATCAGTTCTTTCTTTGTTTGGCAAACACTACGATCTCAGTTGATTCCAAGATCGTTGTCTTCTGTTCACTTGACAGCTACTGCACTTACTGACTTTCCTTAGTCAGTTACTGAAGTCTTCTTATGATCATCTTGTGGAAGACTTCATCTTGAATGGCTTTACAACTCAATCTTGATGATGATTGGGTTGGTGCTTAGATCTTCTGTTAGCTTGCATGCCATTCTTTGAGTGCTCTCTGGTTCCCTTCAGGTAGGATGTATCTTTGCATTGCCACCCAGAGGCTTTGTTCCTTTGGATATTCTGGGAGTGCTCATTAGTTGAGAATCATACTTGCTCTATGATTCTGCCTATGCATTGTGAGCACTTCTGTTGAGGTCGTAGTTTTGCACTCTACGATTCAGCTTCGGCTGTGCAGACACTATGATCCTGAGATCAGATCTTGACACTCTACGGTTTCTGCCTTGCGCTTGTTGTCTTCATCTGATCTTGCTTGACTATGATCTCTGCATGTAATCAATAGACTCTACGAACTCAGAGTGTAGTCTACGATCCTTGACATGGCTTTGGCATCAGTAGACTCTACGATCTCGATTGTAGTCTACGATCCTTGACTTGGCTTCGGCATCGGTAGACTCTACGACTCCGAAAGTAGTCTACGTTTCTGACTTAGCTTCGGCAGATATTCGGTCGGCTCGTAGGTAGGCTGTCTCTATGATTCTGAACATGACTTCCTTAGCACACTACGATCCCGAGGAAGCTCTTCTTGATATACCACGATCCTTCATCATTTCTCCTGGCAGTCTACGAACTCTGAGATCTACTATCTTGCAGACTACGATTCTACCTCGATAGCTCTCGAGTTATCCTTGACTCTCCGGCGCATCACGATCTCTCAGTGCGATTACTCGACGATCAGACAAGCCTATCTATTACATCATAAGATCAACCTAACATTCTTGATCTTTCTATATTTATAGTCCTTGTACATCATGTTAGTTCCTAGTTGGCACAATAGTTATCTAGAAGGGGGGGGGGGGGGTTGAATAGATATTTAAAAATCTTTTCGTTTTAAACTTTTTCTTTGATAATGATTAAAACTTTGCAGAATAAATGTTTGTTATAATCTTCTTTACCAAGCAATGGAGTAATGAGGGTGAGGCAGTTATGGCAGTTATAACAGATATACCAGTTATGATATGAATGTAAATGACACAGTCGTTTTTAAGTGGTTCAGAGCACTTAAAGCTCCTAGTTCACTCTTCTACTCAACGATTAGGATATCCACTAAGGATGTCTATTACAACTTCTGAATCACATGGATTCCTTCTAGACCAGCAGTCTAGGAACTTCTTAGTTCACTCTTGAACTCTTCAAGTCCAGACTTGGCTTTCTTACAGTTCACTACGAACTCTTCAAGTCCAGCAAACTTGGTACTCTTCTTCAGTTGGTTGATAATGTTGTGTTCTTGATGGTTGCTACTCAGTCGCTGTGTAAGCACTTGTTCTAAGGAACTGAGTAGCTGAGAAAGCTTTGCAATATCTCAGATTATAGAGTTGAGCTTGAGAGAGATGTTCACGTTGTTTGTTCAATGCTTTCTTAGTTCTCTCTCATCTGTCTGATCTGTATATGTGATGTTGAAAACTATCCGTTGGATCCATCCGTTGGATCCATCCGTTGCTTAGTTCTCTCTCATCTTCTGAATTCTGCATTCTGGCCCACTGACACTGCAGGCTGCTTTCTCACCTACCACCTGCAAAGGTGTTTTGTCCCTCTTACCCATGGTACTATCCTTAACTTCTTCAATATGCTTCTTTGTTGCATACTAAGGATATTTCATATACTCTAGGACTGATGAGTACTATAGTGACTAAGATCCATTTCTCACATGTTGAAATCACATATCATTGAGGCTCGACGTCTTCTGACATGAGATAGATGATGCTCTACGATTTGGATCATGGTGTTCTATGATTCAGATCGTAGCGTCTTTGACAACTTTGCACACTACGATGCTATCAGTCAAGAGCACTACGATTTCCCTTAAACCTTTGCACACTACGATCTTCACTTGCTCTTGTTGTTGACTCTATGTTCTTGAGAGCACACTACGATCGTTGACTTGTAAACTTCTTGTTTCCTTCAGCATACTACGATCGTGGAGATGGCTCGGCAGACGTTGGGACTACTCTACGATTTCCGAAGAGTCCCTTCAAGGCAGGCATACTACGATATTCAGGCTCTATGTTTTCTACCTTGACTTCTGCAATGTTGATCAGATTGATGCACTATGATTTCTTCAATACTAGTCTATTACATCTCCAGATCAACCTAACAGTTTTGATCTTTCTATCTATACATTCCCTAACAGAATGGTACACGTTGAGAGCTCAGATTAACCCAACAATTTGATCTATCACTAAGTCCTTGTACATGTATTCATTGAAGGACCTTAAAAATAATCATTAGCATATACATTAAAACATCAAATCATAATATGCATTCTCCCAACACGTCATTTCTTTTTAAGGACTTTACAAAGCTGTTTTGCTTATGTAGGATCAACCTAGCATACTTGATCAATTCATTCTAAGTCCTTGTATACATATTTCTATTATCTATCAAAGGACTTTACAGCTTTTCTTAATGCAAGCATACTTGCATATTATTCATTCATTCATATATATATATATATATATATATCATAATCAAATCATATGTAATCAGGAATATCATTCACATGCTTATTCCTGACATAACCTAAAGTAAAGGGAATCACAACTATCTGGGAAAACATGATCAACCATGGGGAGCAGTGATCTGTTGAGAAACAACAACACTGAGATATACCATGAAGCAATGTACCAGCTACAGAGTCTCAAAACTTTGTGACTGATGAACCAAATGAAGAACCATAGTCAGTAGGAACGTCTCAAAACGTATTACTGATAACCTATCAGCCACCCAACTCAAAATCATGTAGTGCTCACGATCAAACATCTAATCGTAGTGTAAGAGAAGGAGGACGCCACGATTACAACAAATATAATTGTCCAACGTTGGTAGAGGACCTCCCCACCAGAAAAGGTCAAATGAGATATTATTGCAAATCACTTCTAAAGTATTTCATCTGGAAAGCGCCTCAGGGACAAACCTGATCCTTAGCTCACTCTAAGAGGTTGGCCCTTCCTAAGCTACCTTGACCCAGAAGGAATGCTAAGTAAAGCTCATCTCAAGGACCAAGTCAGTCAACGATCGTAGAGTCGAAGTTGAAGAGAACTCCACGATCGTAGTGCAATCTCAGCGATCGTAGAAGCAGACTCGATGATCTCAGTCCTACCAGAGTATACTCCAGTTCACGAGGAGCTTGAGAAACGGGACAATTGCTCAACCATTCAGATTATGAGGAGATAAGTTCGGATATATCAGTGGTCAAGCTATGCAGTTTCAGAATAAGGATTAATGTCAAAACCACCCACTGCAATATCTCACAATAGTTGATCGTTGAGTCAACATAGGAAAACGTAGAGTCCATAGCTGCCTTACCATGCTACTCTACGAATCAAAAGGTCAACGGTCAGTCCACGTCAATTAAACGTCTACTCTCCTAAAGGAAATATCTAACTGAAAAGTTATGGGGAGTTACAGCTCATTACTAGACTTCGTGCAACAAATGGTTAGTTGACACATCACTGATTATGCTGAGTTAAAAGGAACTATCATTAAGACAAATTCAAAACCTGCAAACAGTTATCAGAAACCATCCAACCTTTCTCCCTCCCATTTTCAAACCCTAGAATCCTCTCAAAAACCAAAATCAATTAATCTTCCAGAGTCTTGCCTATATCACAATCAACCATCTCTCAAAAACCACTCTGAATCAAATACCCATATTCCTCGAACTACTCAAATGGAAAACTGGCGAGTAATCACTAGCATTCAGCTCGAAACCAAGTCGTTTGAAAAATCCAAAAAGAAGTTCAGAGACATTCTTGAACTTGTGAAGAAAGCTGGATTCTCAGAATGTCTTGAGGCTAGCACTCGAGTATATACTGAACTGGTCAAGGAATTCTACTCAAATGCATTAATAAATGTCGGAACCCTTTCAACCAAGGTTAAAGGTCAGTCTCTTAAGCTAAAATCATCTGATATAAATCAATGCTTAGGTTTTTCTGACCTAGGACTGAGAAACCTTGATGAGATCAATACTGAGCAAGCAAAGGAGATTATGGGGTACCAAAGAAACCCCAGTCTAAAGGATATAAAGAAAAAGGAGTTCCCTGAGGAATTCGAGTTCCTTGCCAAAATAGTAGGAAAATGCATACTATGCAAGGACACTACACACGACACAATGCTTGATCAACAACTAAAGATTATGTCTGCAATAGTTCAGAGAAGACGAATCATCTTTGGGGTTATCTTGCTAGATCAAATTTCCAAATGGCTGAAAAAGGCTGAGATGAAGAAATCTACAGATAAACCCCTAACTAAGGGTTTTCATCGAAGACTACTGAGCATTGTAATGAAGAAGAAGCTAGGAGGAAGAATCAAGGATGATTAGGGAGAACCTCTTAATGTTCACAAAGTAATGTCTCCACAACTATTTGTGAATTGGAAGAAAAACCCCAAGGAGAATAGAAGGCTGACAACTAGGAGCAGTAGCAAGGCCTCTACAAAGAAAAGGAAGGCAAAAGAGGTAGAAAGCTCTGAGCCTGAAGACTCCGCACCAACAGAAATCAAATCCACAAGAAAGAGATCCAGGGGTGTGAAGAAAGCTGAGACCCCATCAAGAAGTTTCTCCACCAACGATAAGGATAAAGAAGAAAAAGTCCTGACTGCAAAAACCACCAAGAGAAGAAGCAATAGACTGCTTCAAGGGCCATCACAAAAGATAGCTAAGGTGGTAAACAAACCAGCCTCAGTTTCCAAAGATAGTACATCTGATGAAGAGGAGAACGTAGAGTCAGAAGAAACAAAGGGAACCGACGATCTCAAGATCGAGTCCCCACAGACCAAATCCAGTATTGAAGGTGAAGCAGGATTAATGAATGAAATTGCAGCATCTGCTGATAAAAAGAAGAATGCTCAAGCCCTGTGGCTAATCCTCAGAACAGTCACTCTGCTGATGAAGAAGAGATTCAAGATGACCAAACTCAATCTCCAAATTAAACTTCCCCAACAAGCCCAGATGATAGGTTAAATGATGCTGTTTCTAAAGAAGAAGAATATGCCCCTTCCAATCCTGAAAACCCCCATGACGGCTCAAGAGATGATGAGTCCAAAGAAGAAGGGTCTGTGCCTATCAATGCTGAACCTCAAGGAAGGTCATCTAATGATCTAAAGGTTTTAGAGTCTGAAGAGGAAGAAGAGTCTGACTCTCCCATAGCTGAACCTCCAAGGAGAAGGAAGAGATACAGACTACAAGCAAAATTTGCCTCTAAAAAGAGAAGTGATCACTCCAATGTTGTCATTGACTTAAGTGATGATGAGTCTGTATCACATGAAATAAGTGCTGAAGATGAATCAGAGGAAGATCTTGGTGAAGAAGGTTCTGGAAATGAAATGCAGCAACAAGGATTCACTGTTGGAAATGATCAAGATGGTTCAGGCTCCGAAAGAGAAGAAATGGAAAATGATTCCAATTCTAAAAATCAAGAATCAGAGGAACCAGAATTCTATCTTGTCCTCTCTCCAGCAAAATTCACCAGGAGAATAGTGGTAGAAGTCTCGAATGAATCATTAGAAACACCACCAGAAAGATGTGTGAACTATGGAGATGAACAGCTCAAGGTGGTAAGAATGACTACCTTTGATATGGTTAAAAACTACAACAACATGGAGCTAGACTGTACGACCATCCTCTACAATCTTGATGATCTGCTTATTAGATGGTTCTTCTAGTGGATGCCTTGGCTAAAAGCACATACTGAAAAGGGTGCAAGATACTTCAGCTGGTGCTACTCTCACTTTCCAAGCATGGAGCTGGTAGCACAAAACTTCCCAAGGGTGAAGAAGTTTGCCACCAAAATAATCAAAGATCAGCCCCACTTCAAAGTCTATCGCCATGCTGGAAATCACTATATTCCCTACGATCATAGAGTGGACTCTCAAGGAAGAAGGATCATAACCAAGGCGATGATCGTAGAGTCTGTTCACTCTACTGCTGATGGTGTTCAAGATCAATACAAGAAGTCTCCATCAGCCGAAGCACTACTATCTGACAGTCCTTCATCCTAAAACATCAACTGGTACTCAACGATTGTTCAGATTCTCAAAGCCTTTGAAAATCTGTCCAAGGACAAAAATCGTAGAGTCCAATCTAATGCCCAACTAGATGAGCAAATCCCTATGGAGGAGGAACTATTGAAGAATTCTGATAAGCTAATTGAAAAGATATCTCTAATTAATGAAGAGACAAAGATGGTAATGACAACAACAGGAGATATTTTAGTTCAGAACTGACTTCAAGCTACTATGGCTGATGTATCTCTCAAACTCAAAGAGAGAGACAACATCTATCTAAAGGCTATACATGATCAGAAGGCAAAAGCTCTACGAGCACAGAAGGCCAATGAAGAGCAGATCCAAGCCCTCTCTGACAAGATTGACAACATGCAGCAGTCTTTCTCAGTGCAACTTGAGCTAGGTTAACAGGAACTCAGGTTTGAAGTTGCTAACTCCTCCTACCTGATGGAGCAGCTTATGTCCAACATGGAGCAGCTCTCCCAAATGATTAATGAAAAAAAGGAGAGAAAAAGAGGCATAGAAAGAGGCAAAGCAAGAGGCATTCAAAGAAGAGCAAGAAGAGCAGAAGGAAAGGAAAGAAGAAGTCAAAGAAGAAGATAGCAGAAGAAGAGGCAGAATCACCATCCGAGGGGGAGCCAAGGAATGATGAGCCTGTGTATGCAGAAACTGAGGGGGAGCCAGAAGGAAAAGAGAAGCATGCATCTGAGGGGGAGCAAAACAAAGCAGGAAGGTCATCATCCCAAGGGGAGCAGGAACAAGAAGTTCAAACAGATGATTAGTTGATCAACAGACATCCTAGAAATATACATGGAGCCAAAGAGGTGCATCTCTAACTAATTAGGTATGTTCTGGATCCAAGATGTAAAATATGAGTGTATTAAATTCAACATCATTATAAATAACATTCATGATTATCTGTTTTAGAAATACAGCTGCTCACTGTATATAAGATTCATGTTAGGTTTGTAATATTCATGTGCGCAATCAAATTGCAAAATAATGCGGAAGCGTGTAAAAATCAGAGTTTAAAGATATTAAGTTCTAAGCGTTCAAAGATATTTGGAATATCGAACGTCGCCTTCTAGCATGATAAAATTAATAGAGTATTAAATATTTAATATGAGTTTGTTGTGTCACCACAAGGCAAGTATTAAGTATTTAAGATGTTAATTTATCACATTTGATGCTTATAAAGAAAATTGAACAATATTGTTTTGTTGTGTCACCACAAGGATGATATTTTTCTTTTTTGAATATATGGAGTGCTAGGTCGGACTTAACTTGGATAATTTTGATTCGGATGTGCCACCACTGATCAAAATAATCTAAGAGGCAAAATACAAGGAGTCAGATAGTTGATGTAATTGACAAAAGTTGTCTACCTATTTATTTATATATAGTTTGTTGTGTCACCACAAGGCTATATACATTTGAAATGGGATCCTTATTCTCACTAGCAAATCTTTAATTAGATTTTGCTTAAACTATATAAGTGAGGTAATATAGTTTGAAGAAAATAGTGGAGATACCAATTTAAAACAAGACCTAATTTATTTTGGTAATTAATAATAGAATGTATGTTAAAATGTTGTTAATTACAAATTCATTTACGAAATTTTACAATGTCTAAAATTACTATCATCATGAAGCATATTAGATGCTAAATTAATCGGGCCAATTAAACGGATTGGTTAAGGAATTTGAGAATAGTTCTCATAATTTGAAAAGCTATCTTATGTCCTTAATACGCCTATCCTCGCAATGGTTGCGCATAAATGCCTCTGAGGAAGAGATTGCTACTTTTAGAAAGTGGCAAGATGATGCACGATTAGCTCAATGCATCATGCTCGCATCCATGAGTAATGAGCTTCAAATCGGATGAAAACTATGGATGCTCCTACTATATTTCTGCACATCAAGTAGTTGATGGTGAGGAAAGTAGGACTGATAGATATCAGATATCTAAGGAGCTCTTCCGATCTAGAATGTCTAATGGCACTATAGTACAGAAAAAAAAAGGTTCTTAACATAATCAATTTGATTGATCAATTAGGACAACTGGTTTTGTCATGGATGGAGAGTTGAGCCAAGATTTGATCTTGCACTCACTCCCGGACTCCTTTCACAATTGTTGTGAATTTTTCATATGAACAAGCTAGATATCAGCCTCTCTGATTTGCTTAACATATTGAAAAATGTTGAGAGTCACTTTCCAACCAAGAAAGATCAAGTCTTACTGGTAGGGGCCAAAGGATCTTCTGAAAAGAAGAATGATTCAAAGAAGGTAAATAGAAAGGCATAAACAAAGGATAATAAGAACAAAATTGATCACGGATAGCAAAAGGAGCTTGCTTCCACCGCAATAAGCAGGATACACTTTGAAAGAAATCATGCGAAGCATCTTGCGAGGCTAACCAAAGAAGCTTAGTGAAGTTTCGATTCATAATACGCTTTTGTTCATGATTGAAATAAATTTTCTTTAAGTCAAGGTTCTACTTGGGTATTGGATACCGACTTTGGTTATCATAAATATAGATTTATGAAGGGACCAAGCGTAAGTAGAAAGCTAAACAAATATAAGTAATCCTATGTGTGGGAAATGTAACAAAGGATGCCATATTAGCCATAGAAACTTATAGTTTAGCAATGCCTACGGCAAATCTATTAAGTCAATAAGTTGTTATTGTATTCCGCCTCTTGTTAAAATATTATTTCCATTTTATTGTTGGACAATGAAATCTTTGGTATTATAATTAAGAACAATTGTTGTTCTATTTATAATAATAATGTTTTGTATAGAACTGGAATATTACTTAATAAAAACTGCGAGAAGCATCTTGCAGAGGCTAACTAAAGAAGCTTAGTGAAGTTTCAGTTACAATACAGTTTTTGTTCATGATTGAAATAAATTTTTCTTTAAGTCAAGGTTCTACTTGGGTATTGGATACCGACTTTGGTTATCATAAATATAGATTTATGAAGGGACCAAGCAGAAGTAGAAAGCTAAACAAATATAAGTAATCCTATGTGTGGGAAATGTAGCAAAGGATGCCATATTAGCCATAGAAACTTATAGTTTAGCAATGCCTACGGGCAAATCTATTAAGTCAATAAGTTGTTATTGTATTCCAGTTCTTGTTAAAAATATTATTTCCATTTTATTGTTGGACAATGAAATCTTTGGTATTATAATTAAGAACAATTGTTGTTCTATTTATAATAATAATGTTTTGTATAGAATCGGAATATTACTTAATAAATTTTGTATACTGACTTACATGAAAATAATTTTGCATATTGAACAAATTAGTATAAGAAAAGGAGATGATCATTCAAAGAGTTGAATGTGTGTATTTGTTGAAATACAAGTGTGAATTATTTGAAAGGTTCAAAGAATTCGTAAGAAACAAATTGGCAAAGTATTAAGATTCATTGATTAGATCAAGGAATAAATATTTGTGCAATAAGTTTTAGATCATCTCAAATGGTTTTCTCACAATGGACGCCTCCAGATACGCAATAATTGATTAATGTATCTGAAAGGAAAAATCATACCTTGTTGGACATGGTGTGGTCTATAATGATTTTACCGACATTCCAGTATCCTTCTGGGATAATGTCCTAGAAATGGCTGCATATCTACGAAAAGGTAATCTCTAAATCCGGCCCCAAGACTCCATAAAAGTTATGGACAGGGAGGATTCCTAATCTTAAGTATGTTAAGATAAGGGGTTGTCCAACTTATGTGAAAAAATTTCAAAGGATAAGCTTGGGACAAGATTTGACAAGTACAATTTGTGGGACATCCTAAAGTAAGTTTAGGGTATATGTTCTATAATCCTACTTAGCAAAACGTGTTTGTTACGAAACACGTTGCCTTCTAAGATAAAGGTGTTTATCATTAAAAGGGGCTAGTGGGAGGATAATAGATCTTGAAGAGTTCAAGAACCATAAAACACTACAAGTCAAAAAGAAGGAACCTGTAGATAGACCTATTGTACCACAACCGAATCATAAATCTGGAATAGTACCAAAGATACCTAGGAGGTATGGATTCATCATGGATGATGATGATGAGGTACACATCATAGAAGATGATGATCCAGAGTTACATTCGATGAGGTAAGACTTCTAGTGTGTACAAAAGGGTCAGTGGGAGCGTCGTGACATTCCTAATATTATATGTTGATATACTACGGATAAGGAATGACATACTAATGCTACAATCAGTAAAGATAAAGTTGTCTAAACATTCCTCCATGAATGATTTGGAAGAGTATCTTAATTGGGGATATAAATCTATATAGATAGATTTAAGAGGATGCTCGACTTAATCCAAGGAACGATATTCATTTGATGCTAAAGTCGTTTAGCATGGCAAACTCCAAGAGATGTCTCATGTCGATGAGCTATGGAGTGTATCTCTTTAATAGTCCCCACAGACTCACGAAAAGAGAGGTCGCATGAGTGACTATCATGTATGCAATGAAATATACGAGACCCGATGTTGATCGATCATATTACGGAGAAGTTCACTATGAGTCGGTGAAAAACATCTTAAAGTGCTTGGCCAAGCACTAAGGATGTGATCATATTCATGGTGGGTCTAAATTAAAACTAGAGGGCTTAATGACAGACTCAAGTTTTTTTTAAAATGACCAAGATGACGAGAAAAATCCACTTTAAGGTAAAGCGTTATCTTGAATAGTGGTGCGGTGAAATGGAAAGGTTCCAAACAAAGAAAGAGTTCTTTGGTTTAGTGATAAAGACAAAGTATATAGCTATAAATGAAGGCTGCAAGTTGATTGTTTGGATTAAAAGTTTATTACGAACTAGGAATAGTTCCTAAGTCTCATCTTGGATCTAAACATGTGTTGTGGCACTTTCATTTGATTATTAGAATCATTGAAAGATGGGAAATCACTATAGAGATAGTGGACTCTCAAGAACAACATTACATATCCATTAACTAAAGCTTATCCAACAAAGCCAGGATAATCGTCACTTAGAGAAGAAGAGTATAAAGATACCATGACGATTGGCTTTAGTGCAAGTGGGAGATTGAAAGTAGTATGCACACAAGCCAATCATGTTTGATGATAAAGCATATACTTTGTAACAATCTTATTCATTTATTAATAAAAAGTATTAATTTATTAAAGGCTTTTAATTATCTACATAATCTTTGTTTTATAATATGTGATAAACCCATAGTTTTAAGCAATACTTTTAGAATAATGATGATGATAATTCTAATGAGATCTAAATTCTTAGAAAGCTTAAAACTAAAATAGTTCCCAATTATTGGATTACTAAATTGGGGATTAGTGAATCCGGATAGATTGGTACATACGTTGCTTGCTCGTTGGATGAGGATGATTGATCTCATGATCATTTGTGTGGAGACACTAAAGCAAGTATGTAGGTGCTTATTAGAGAATAAGTTCACTTTGACGTGGCTCGCTAAGGAATACCTAATGGAGTTTTATTTGCTCGTCAATAGGAATTCTGTAGTGATAGTAGTCTGAAGTAATCCTTGGACTTGAGATCATCATAGTATCTTGTGTATGATGAGTTATACTTTGACTTATTCCTTAAGACCCTTAGGGTATATCAAAGGGTATGCTTGGGTATAATAAGTTGTACATGGAGATAATGTATGATCAATAAAGAATCTACCACTTCTAATAAAAGAAGAGAAATGTCCTATGTGATTCGATAAATGACAACCCAGTAGTCCTTGGCCAAGGCAGAATGAAATTAGAAAGGAGTTTCAAATTTGCATTACCCTTTATGCATAATTATTAATTAAACGAAAAGATAAAGAATAAAATCATACCCTTGAAGATCGAGCTTCCTCAGGTACAAGTTCACCTCCAAATCCTTTCGAGTTCAACTTGAATCCACCGGGTTTGGTTCCTTCCTTTGATCAACGTTAGCCACCCATATGTTTGGCCTCTAGAGGTGATCCACCAAAGAAGAATAGGAATTCAAGAAGAAGGGGTATTGGCTCAAACCCTAGTTTTTCCTATCTCTATAGAAAAAGGGCGTACTCTCCAACAAATTGGAATTATGTCGTTGTTGTAAAAGTCAACAACCCCACCACCCATAATAAGACTCCTCTTATTTATAGATGTGGGCAACCCACCTTAACAATTAAGGAATTGGGATTTATTTAATTAATTAAATTCTTTTAATTAATTAAGCTCCCTAATCTTATTAGGAATAATTAATTAAACTCCTTTAACTAATTTTCCCTCCTAATCCTATTAGGAATAAATGAGAGTACTTATATTAAATTAATTCCTAAACTCTTTTAGAAATTAAAATAATAATAATTGTAATAATATTAATAAGACTCCTCTTATTAATTTATATTTAATATTTCTAAAATATTAAATAATAAATATTAAGCTATTTAATTTATTCTATCACCATAGATTAAATTAAATATACATAACATATTATTACGATTATGCCATTAACTTCTTAAATAATTATTCTTCCTTTTATGGTGTGACCCTTTAGGTTCTCCATATTAAACCTATTGTGAATAAATCAATTAGAATAATTCTAATCTTATTTAAATAAATAAATTAAACAATTAATTTATTTAAATAAATAATATTTATTCTACAATAGGGATAAGCCTCCTAGCGATCAACGACTTTCCGGATAATATAGATTTCAACATTAATCATAAAAGAACCTTTGAGTAAATAGTTACCGTACAATTCAATCCTTCCACCATACAATGTCCCAATTAAATATAAGACATGGAATTTCAGTCAAGTCTTATTTTATTTAATTATATGTATTTCGATCCTTAAATGCATTGACTCCAAATAATGCAAATTAGAAACTCCTTTCTAATTTCATTACGCCTTAACCAAGGACTACCGGGTTGTCATTTATCGAATCACATGGACATTTCTCTTCTTTTATTAGAAGTGGTAGATTCCTTATTGATCATACATTATCTCCATGTACAACTTATTATACCCAAGAATACCCTTTGATATACCCTAAGGGTCTTAAGGAATAAGTCAAAGTATAACTCATCATACACAAGATACTATGATGATCTCAAGTCCAAGGATTACTTGTACTACTATCACTACGAAATTCCTATTGACAGCAAATAAAACTCCATTAGGTATTCCTTAGCGAGCCACGTTCAGTGAACTTATTCTCTAATAAGCACCTACATACTTGCTTTAGTGTCTCCATACAAATGATCATGAGATCAATCATCTTCATCCAATGAGCAAGCAACGTATGTACCAATCTATCCGGATTCACTAATCCCCAATTTAGTAATCCAATAATTGCGAACTATTTTAGTTTTAAGCTTTCTAAGAATTTAGATCTCATTTGAATGATCATCATCATTATTCTAAAAGCATTGCTTAAAACTATGGGTTTATCACATATTATAAAACAGCATTATGTAGATAATTAAAAGCCTTTAATAAATTAATACTTTTTATTAATAAATGAATAAGATTGTTACAAAGTATATGCTTTATCATCAAACATGATTGGCTTGTGTGCATACTACTTTCAATTCATTCATAACATGCATATGCACTTATTGTTTTTGTCATAATCAAATAGGGGGAGATTGTCAGGAATAAGCATGTGAATGTTATTCCTATTTACATATGATTTGATTATGATATATATGAATGAATATGCAAGTATGCTTGCATTAAGAAAAGCTGTAAAGTCCTTTGATAGATAATAGAAATATGTGTACAAGGACTTAGAATGAATTGATCAAGTATGTTAGGTTGATCCTACATAAGCAACACAGCTTTGTAAAATCCTTAAAAAGAAATGATGTACATGGACTATAAACATAGAAAGATCAAGCATGTTAGGTTGATCTTATGATGTAATAGATAGGCATGTCTGATCGTCGAGCACTGCACCAGAAATCGTAGTCTTCCTAGAGAGTCGAGGAAACTCAAGAGCTATCAAGATAGAATCGTAGTTTGGAAGATAGTAGTCTAGGAGTTCGTAGACTTCCTGGAGAGACGAGGAGAGGATCGTAGTGTGTAGAAGGGAACTTCCTTAGGACAGTAGTCTGCTAAGGAAGTCATGTTCAGAATCTTAGAGGCTGACCACTTCTGGTAGAAGAGTATCGCCCAAAGCCAAGTCAAGAATCGTAGACTACTCTTAGAGTCGTGGAGTCTACAGATCATACCAGAGGCATAGATCATAATCAAGCAAGATCAGATGAAGACATCGAGCACAAAGACAAAAATTATAGAGTGTCAAGATCTGATCTCGGAGTCGTAGTGTCTGCACAGTCGAAGCTAAATCGTAGACTGCAGAACTACGACCTCAACAGTTGTGCTCACAATGCCAAGACAGAATTGTAGAGCAAGTACGATTCTCAACAAATGAGCACTCCCAGAATATCCAAAGGAATGAAGCCTCTGGTTGGCACTGTAAAGATATATCCCATCATAAAGGAAACTAGAGAGCACTAAACGAATGGCATACAAGCTAACAGAAGATGTAAGTACCAACCCAATCAGCATCCAGATTGAGTTGTGAAGCCATTCAGGATGAAGTCTTCCACAAGGAGATCAGAAGAAGACTTCAAAGAATCGCGACTAAGAAAAGTCGACAAAGTGCGATGGTCATCAAATGAGCGTAAGATGATAATCTTGGAAGTAACTAGGATCGTAGTATTTGCCAAAGAAAGAAAGAACTGATGAAGTGCATACAGAGACACTGAACAACTTTTGAAGAACAAGGCTAAAGTGATTAAGCATTCGGTCAGTCCATTGATGATAAGTGAACGGGAGATCACAAGGAGAAAGCGAGCTGGACACGCCACAAATCTAAAGTGTTTTGCTATTCAGAAGGGGCCAGAACAAAGAAGTCAAGTCATCAGTCTCTGAGAACTGTTGAGGAAAATAGAAGTGTTGAAGCACTACACAAAAGAAGGAAGAGATGTTCTACATTAAAGATCCAATCAACACTCTTCAAGATCGTAGTGTTGTCTCTACCAGTCAACAAGACACTACAATTAGGTCCATGAAGACATGCATCAAAATTGTAGAGTTCGAATAGCTAAAGACTGAAGCATTGGCAACGGTTCAATCTGAAGGGTAATATTTGGACAAGAGCTTATTGAGAGCATCGATGCAAAAGGACAACCTCTGATCGAGAAATCAGAAGGAGAAAATAAAGTCTTCGACCTACCCAAGAAATTAAAGTGACATCACTGACGGGGTAGGTGAAACAGTAGACTGTAGTGTCAGAAAAGTATGACATGTCACATCTGCAGTCTACCTCAGTTAACTCAAGATCTGTGAGATATATGAATAGCTTTCAACGGCTACTTTCCAACGGAAGGATTGGGAAGGAGTATAAATCAGTAAGAGCTTCAAAGATCGAAGGTTGCTAGAGTTGCCGAGTTTGGAGTAACGGTGGACTGTTCTAAACCATGTGAGATAGTGAGTCCGAAGGCTCACTCTACAATCCACCAAGAACACTTAGAGACAGACAAAGAAAGAAGTAGAAGTGAGAGTTCTACTACATGAAGAGTGTTCTGAACTGCCAAGAGAAAGAAGAGCGTCATGTCATCTTGATGTCCATCATGGGAAGACTCTAAGTACCATAGAAAATAGCTTACAGTCATCTTAGCAAGTCCATCATGAGAAGGCATCAAGGATCAAGAAGGGAGATTACAAACGCCATCATGGTGGCAAGCATGAGAAATTTTCTAAGTACCTAGCAAAAGAGCTTACAGTCATCTTAGAAACCCATCATGTGCAGCCATCACGTATCAAGAGGAATGATCTTCAAGGCAGTTCATCAAGGGATCATCAGAAGAGGTTGAGTAACTGAAGAAGCTGAGCATCATGCAACACTCAACCACACTTCAAGGATGATCATGCCAAGCTGCTAAGTATCGAAAATGTTGAGAGCATAAAGACATCTTAGCAGCTCAGCACCAACAACAACAAGAAGCCAGGGCCTAAGGGGTCTTTGTCCGAAGGGACTAAATGAAGTTCCAAGCCAGTTGGACTTGAAGAGTTCCTAGGGAACTAGAGACGTTCCAAGGTTGTTGGCCTTGAAGAGTTCTTAGTGAAATGAAGTCCCAAGGCTACTGGCCTTGAAGGAATTTTAGTGATTCAGGGTGCTGCCCTTCCTTAGTGGAAATCCTGCTAGTTGAAAGCAGAAGAGTGGATTAGGAGCTTGAGTCTCTGAACCACTTAAAACCCTTTGTGTCTTTTACTTTAAGTCATTTACATTATGTCTATTAACTGCTATAACTGCTATGTATGTTCTAACTGCTTACAATCGAACTAACTCTACGAACAATGTATGTATGATTATGAATATATCAATGAAGGGGATCTTTTACTTATTCCACTATGCTTGAAAAGATTCTTATATTTGTCATATGCTAAATAATTAGCAATACAAAATAAACCAGAAAAGTATTTGAAATTAAAAAGGATCTATTCAACCCCCCCCCCCCTTCTAGATCTATTGTGCCTAACGGGAACTAACAATTTATATTCAGATGTTGTGAATAGGGCTCAGTTATTGGAGCGCGATAATTAGTCAGCACAACCAAAAAGGCAACGACTAACAACACGATAATAATCATACCGGTGGCAACGACCATCGGAACAATGATAACCATCATAGGGGAAATTATCACGCCAAGAATGGTAACCACTTCAGTGGTAATCATGGCCAAGATAATAGAAGTGGAAATTTCAAGAAGAGAAGGTTTAATAATGATGGAAAGATAACATCACCAGCACCTATTATGGAAGGAAAACGACCGCTGGTTGTATGCTTCAAATGCGGAGGGGAGGGACATATCAGTCCAAACTGCGTGAAGCAATCCAAAACATGTTAAAATTATGGAAAAGAAGGTCTCCTAGCCCAATTTTGTCATGCACCAAAGTCAAGTCCAGCTGGGACCGTGGTACCAAAGGCGGATACGGACAAAACAAAGTTGGTGGTTTCAGGAAGAGCGTTTTTCGTGACTTCTCAAAAAGTGAGTAACCCAAACGAAGTTAGCACGGGTTAGTTAATTATAAATTATTGTGAAGTCTATACCTTGTTAGATACCGGGTCTACACATTCTTTTATCTCTCTTGCTTGCGCTCAACGTTTAAATTTGACTCCGGAGAAATTAGACTTTGACTTATCGGTTGAAACTCCGTTAGGAGAAACCTTCGTTACCTCTACTGTTTATGAATCTTGTGGATTCAAATCGACACTTTCACGTTACCTGTAGATCTTATCTCTTTGAAAATACTTGCCCTTGATGTGATTTTAGGAATCGATTGGTTAACTACTCATCATGCTTTTCGTAAGGTAGTTATCTTTCATATTCCTAACCAACCTGTTATGCGAATTCAAGCAACCAAACCACTAAAGTCAATCACTGTCATATTATGCCATAAGTAAAGAGCCCCAGTCCTTTCGTTGTTGACTTCCTTGTGTGGAATGCACTGAAGCCAGACTTTCTATAGGCGACGTTATGAATGACGATGGCAAGTTGATAGGTATCAATGAGACGTACTATCCAAGTCTTGGAGGAGAGTCACAGTTTTGAATGATATTTTTATTGTTAATAAATTTCCTGACGTATTCTTAAAGACTTCCTAGCCTACCTCTAGAGCGTGAAATCAAATTTTGTATTGACCCCAGTACAAAACCCATTTCTACCCTTAAATATTTCTTCACCTAGAACGAACGTATTATGCGCCAAAGACGTTGGCTCGAGCTGTTGAAGATTACGACTATACCATTCAATATCATTGTGGAAGAGCAAATGTGGTAGCTGACGCGTTGAGTAGAAGATTATATGCATTTACGAGTGCGATGTTGTTAACACAAAAACTCATTTCGTATAACTTATAAATGATGAAGATAGAGTTAAAGACTCTAAGTACCAACGTGGTGATATCAAATATACGAGTAGAATCGACTTTAATCGATAAAGTTAAAGTCGTGCAAGCTACATACTCAGAGTTGATGAATGTGAAGAAGAAGGTTCAATAGGGCATTATTCTAGAAGCAAGAATCGATGAAGAAAGGAAATCTCAACCCTTTATTTTATTGGCCCATTTGAAATCCTTGATCGAGTAGGAACTGTGGCCTATAGACTCGTTTTATTGCCAAGTATGTCGCGTGTTCATAAAGTTTTTTTTCACGTATCGATGTTACGTAAATATGTGGATGACCCGAACCACATTATTAAATTAGAACTAGAAGAGATAGTAGAAGATTTAACGTATGAGGAGATACGTGTTAAAATCTTGGATAAGAAGGATTATATTCGACACTCAAAGGTTATACCTCAAGAGTTGGAATATGAAATGAAGTTAAGGTATCCTCACCTCTTTGGCATACCAGGTACGTACGTAAATTTCGAGGGCGAAATTTCATAAGGAGGGGAGATTGTAAGACCCCGAATTTTATAAAATGAAAGTATTCAATTTTTTTTATAATTATTATTTTATTTCGTAAATGGTTAAATTGATAAAAGGTTAAAGTTAAGGGTGATATATGAAAATTTTGCAAAGTATGCAAGTTATTATAAAATATTCATTTGGTCGGGGAATATTCTTTTTGTTGGGGAATATCTGTACGATGGCACAATCATTGGTGGACCCCACAATGTATATTATCTTTTATAAAAATAACTACGAAAGTGTTCTGTTTAAACTGTTGAACTATCCGGTAGTAAAAGTATAGTAATACGCGTGGTTGCATAAGAGCACACAATATTTATTATTGATGCTTTACGTGAAGAAGTCACTTTCGATTATACTCAATTATTGCTTTCAGATATTGTTGCATCATATCTCTCATATTATTGATTCAATTATTGTCACAATTATCATCTCAGATAATATGTTATATTATTAAATAAATAATTGAGACGACAAAGTTATTCATATTATTATTTGCAATATTGACAATGTCTAGAAGTTATGTCAAGGAGAGGTTAGATAATCTAATTGCGCGCCAATATGGAGAAATCCTTATTGGAAAGCCCCCTCTTTCCTGGGAACGACATGATTGTTAAATATTGTGAATTGTATTATTAATGATAAATAAGTTTGTGTTGATTAAAGATGAAATTGATAGTTCCATTGTGTTGGAAATACTAGTGTTAGTGAAAATCGACATTTATTTCGATAATAATTGATGTCTGGAGGTTATATTGACCAATCGAGTAATTAACCGGATAAGTGAGCAATTAATTGATATTGATTCACACGATTATAACTATTTGTTCACATGTGTGTACTATTGATCACATGATTTACTATTAGGGGAGGTGGTGCAAGTTTGATAATATTTGCATGACTAAATTAAAAATAAGGAAAAAGAGGAAGGTATTATACTATAATATTTCGAGCCCCAAAACGTGCAATTATTGAAACTATATTTTCCTATAAATAGAAGCTCATTCTTCCTTCATTTCTCACCAATTCACTAAAGCTATAAAGCAATTATTATAGGGAGAAATTATAGAGAGAAAGAAGAAGAGAAGTCTGATACCTCACTATTCCAGTATCCAGTTTTCTTCTAAGGTAAAGGGTATTATTTCTTTCGTATTCATGAAGAGAGCTTCTGTTATTCCATTCTTTATTATTATGTTGGAATAACCTGTCTATGCAAAGTACCGCATACATGGTGAAATTCTTCTGTTATTCCATTCTTTATTATTATGTTGGAATAACTTTTGTCTATCATCAATCTGTATGCATGGTGAAATTCTTCTGTTATTACATTCTTTATTATTCTGTTGGAATATCCTATATGTGCGGATTACGCATGACCTGGTTCCATTCTTTATTATTATGTTGGAATATCTTGTCTGTGCGTATTACGCATTACCAGGTTCCATTATTTATTATTCTGTTGGAATAACCTGTCTGTGTGGTCTATCACATGCATGGTGAATTCTTCTGTTATTCCATTCTTTATTATTATGTTGGAATAACTTGTCTATGTGGATTACCGCATGCATGGTGAATGATCCTTCGTATTCATTCCTTATTAAATTGTGGATATGATCTGTCTACATGGATTACCGAATGGCGGGTGAAAATCCATTTGCAGTTTCGTATATTCTATTATATTCGTATGAGATATCATTTATTTTGTACTCGACATGGAATATCATTTTCTTTGGTATTTTTCTTTTACGAGTTACTATTCACCCAGTTACTATTAATTCTAATATTATTCACTCGGGTATTCGGGGCACTTTTCGTGCCGGAGTACTATTCACGAGTTACTATTCACGGGTTACTATTCACTCTAGTATCATTCACTCGGGTATTCGGGACACTTTTCGTGTTGGGATACTATTCACGGGGTTCTATTCCCAAAGTACTATTCATGGGATACTTTTCACCCGAAAATATATATTTCTTTTCTATCCAAATTATTTTGGTACATGAATATTATTCTTGAATTTTACTCTACAAAGCAGTATCATGTTGACAATTTGGGCGTTATTGATTTCTAGATAAATTAAATTATAAATCTTTAAAATTTATCCTTGAACTTATTTTATTGAATTATTATATCATTGTCATCATCCTCATGCTTATATTGTTATGAAAGTCATATTTGGCTTACGTGCATAGATGGACTTGGTATGATTATGACCAGGGATTATTCGGTATATTCATGACCATAATGTGACGAATGATGTGGTAAAAGTCCTCATTGGCCTGTAGTTCATTAGTGGATAGTTGTTGGTATGATTATGACCATGGATTATTTGGTATAATCATGACCATTGATGATTACATGAATATCATTGGTCGTGGTGTAGGGATGATTCAATTTTATTTATTAAGCTGAGCCCCAGTGATAAAGTTGATGAAAAACTTTTTAAATCATAGAAGATAGTAGATTTTATGCTCTACTTGACTCTTCTAATGGATTGCTTATTTCGCTCCAGTTGTTGATCTAAAACTTGCTGTCTATTATATTCTATCAGTTGTTATACTGTTGAAGGCTAAGGATAATTTATTCTGCATTATCTTAGTCATAATATTTCTTACTGGGCGAGTTGAGCTCGCCTCTTTCTTTCATTGTTCTCTTCAGGAAATGAGAATATAGCTGGGACGAGTCGGGAAATGGAGTGATGGTCCAGGATAAGTGGCTTTAGTAGTCCTCACTATTCAGTGAAATAGTGTGATAATAATTGTAATGAGGACTCTATTGAGAGTGGATATTGTCTTGAAGGCAATATTCTTGTTTAAACTCTCAGGTATGTTTTGTCATATTGTACACGACAGTTGTGTAATTAAGATTGTATTTGATTTATGTACCATGTATTTGGCGACTCAATATGGGTGATGTATACCTGTTTTGGGGGCGTCACAGTTAATTAATGAAAGAAAACTAAGTTACGTTAATTTACTAAATAACTTGAGTTATTATATTACCGCAAATGTTATAAAGAATATTTTGGATATCTCCATTCAAGATATATTTATATATGTGAACCTTGTGATATAATAGTTCGATGTAAATTGAACATGTTATAAATAGTAATATGGTGGGAAATGAATAAGTAATGAGAATGAGAATAAGCGTAATGTAAACTTGTGAGATATGCCTAGTGTGGCAAGGTGGTGATGTGAGAAAGTACTAATTTAATTAGTGATGAAATTAATTAGTACTATTAACAAATAAATAATTTCATAATGTGATTGACTAGTTTCTATTACTATTCATTAATTATCATGGATAATAGCATATAAGGAGAAATCTTATATATAAGGTTTTTCATTCAATATAAAATGAGGTGTGACATTGGAATTATTATATAAAACTATGTGATAAAAGTAAGCTTGACTTAAGTAATTAACCAAGTTGTATGAAAAAGTCTTATGTGACATCAAGATATGTGTGGGAGTAATTAAATGTGTATTTTAAACCTATGAGAGAAAATAACTTTGATTTAATAAATAATTGATATTAAATGATTATTTTAATATCTATGTAGAATTGGAAAAATGAATTTTATGGAAGGTAATATTAGTTCCCGACTAAATTATATTCTAGTCTAGGGTAAATATTAGTTGAGATAAATCAATGTACATGGATTATATGATTTTATGTGTAATGTATGAGTGGGTGTATATGTATGCTCATTTTTGGACAAAGTGTAAAATAAACCTAAGTATGCTAATAATAATATGGAATGCTGAGTTTTAAGGGTAGTGTCCCAATTTGTGTCTCATTTCTCCATTCACGTGAAATACAAAAAGGCTAGCTAGTCTAGCTTGCTTCTTCTTCTCAAACTAATAGCTCCAAATGATGAAGAGGGGAGTGGGTTGATTAGATTTTCCACCAAATCCTCCTTAACCAACATCTTCTTCCATCTCCCATTGGATTCAATCTTTAACTAAAGTCATGGTCTAGCTAAGAGATTCTCTATAAATTGGAGCCTTCTCTTATCTAATTGGGTTGATTGGGTTCTTGATGAGTTCTATATAGAGAGTAAGTGGAAATTAGAGCGAGAAATCTGAGATTGGAAGATTGAAGAGCAATAGTTAGCCAATCAAGCATTAAGAAGGTAACATCCCTCTGTGATCTTAAATTCAAGTTTTACAAAGTTCTTAGAAAATATAGCTTTTGAGTCATAAAATTGATGGCTAAGGGTTGTTATAATACATGAATTGATGCTAGACATTGTTAATATGGTTGAATACGAAATCAATGGAAGTTAAACGAACCAATTTGGTTTAGAAATGAATTCGTAGTGAATGATTTCGCTAAATTGTCCAAAACATGAACATTTGCATGAACATTAGTTATAAATTCATATTTGGGTTAGTTAATGTTTATTTCAGTAGATGGGTATTATAGTATGTTGTAGTTCTATGAATTACGAATCCATAGAATCGAAAACGGACTCAAATTATGAAGGTTAGAAAGTAGTTTGGCTTGTTAGTTCGTAGTAGGGCATGAAATTTCCCACTTACAGGAGCTAGGCCCGCACCAAATGCTATTATTAATAAAGCAAGACCCTCGCCCCGTGAAGGGTCCGACTTGCAAGCTATCTTGAGAAAATCGACGAGAACATGTTTTGCTAAAACGACCATAACGTTTTTATACAAACTCCGATTGAGAAAATTCAAGATGATCCAGAACGAGAACGAATAGACCTACAACTTTTGTTTTTTAAGTTATTCAATTTGAGGTCATTAGGAAGGGTCAAAATTGTCATCTTTGTGACTGTTACGTAATCGAAGGCCATCGGAGGGCGTCGAGCGAGCACATACGCAAGTATAGTGCTCCTGACGATGGAATATGTTATTATAAGTGATAAAACATAAATATGCATGATAATATACATGACATATAAGATTTCCTTACTTATTATAGAATGCTTTAGCATGGCTTAGTATGTGTTTTGAAAAGAAACTTGAAGTTTTGGAAAATGAATATTGACTAACCTTGAGTCTTTGAAGTTATGATATTTTAGCACATAAATCTTGTTGAATTATGAGTATACTTAAGAACGAGAAGTGATTTAAAGTTGCTTTACTTATTATCAACTTACAATAGCTTAGTTGAAAATGATTTCTAAAGAAAACTTAAAACTTTAAGAACGAACTTAAAGCAATTTGTGTACTTAAAGTTCTAAACATGATAACATATATTCATGGATTAGTTAGATATTAAATGAGATTAAAATTGGCACCTAGTTGCTTTACCTTGGCCTAGAATAACTTTTAAAAGTCAACTTGAACGCCTTATGCCCCTAGACATGACGATTATGTTCATCTTTTATTCAAGCCTAAATTGGACGTTTCAAGTGTGGTTTAAAATACGTTTTCAAATAGTGAACTATGCTATGTCTATGTGAAGCATAATAGTAGAGGCTTATTAGTACCAATATATGGTTTAAAAGCTTATAACATCGAATCTTGTTAAAGAAAGTTGTTAAGCCTTATTGATTGAAATAAATCATTATGAAACTAAGTAGTTTGAATATGAACGACGTAGATCGCGTATCTATAAACTTTAAATATGTGTCGAACACATTGTGAGTCAAATATGTGATAAATGTATATGAATGTTGATGTCGAGTACGAATGGTTAAGTATATCTATACATACCTAGCTATTCTAAGAGTATGATGAGAAAGCGAAATGAAGGTTTTTCAAACCTAGTTAGGAAACGATGTAATATTTATTGTTATATTAAGAACGTATGAAGTGTATAACTAATGGATATGAATCCATGATTATATAAATGTGTAGGAATACACGCAGTGCATATATGCTTTAAGCAGTTAAGTCGTAGTTGATAAACTACGAATCAGGCAAGTCTTTCAGTTCCTATTTGATATATGAATTTGATAACTGTTAGTTGAGCTATATTATGCTATGAGAATGTTGATGTATATATATGAAATGAATATGAGATATGTATGAAATTGAAAGTTTATCTTTGATGATATGTTTGTGAAGTAAATATATATGCTTGTTATGTGAGAAGTAACATGCGTAGTAAATATTAATTGATTATGAATGCATGAACCGAGTATGTTATTATATGCTATGTGATGCATTAAAGCTGTTAGATTTGTTGGGCTGTCGAGCTCACCCTTGCAAATAACCACTTTTGCATGTTAAGGACTCGCGGTAAAGATTTCGTGCTACGTGATTGATATAGTTCAATAGTATCAAAGGAGATTGATTCATTTATTTACATATATACTCTTGAACCATGTTTAGGTTCTAGGAGATGTACAAGATAGTAGTTATGATGTGTAATACATGTTAAGTTATACTATGTTATACATAGAGGAATTCGAATCGAGATGTAAAAGTTTATACAGTAATTCGAATAGATTGAATCATAATATAATTTGATTCAAGGTTATGTAATTGATTTAAGTTAGGATATCAATAAAAGATTATTTTTCAAAGGAGATTGAAAAAGTTTAAATTATTCCGTATATTTTTATAACATTAAATATGATGTAATACAGGAATAGTAAATGACCAAGATTAGAAGCTTATAAAAGTTTGGGGTCATTATACAGATCTTGGAAATGGAGAGAATTTATATTCTAAATTGTAATAAGCAAAGTTATATTCATTAAGTTATGAATACTATATATAAATAGTTTGACGATAGTAGTATCGTGGCGGACTGAATCCGAGGTTCAAAGGGACTCGGATTTGGGGGCGCTACATATCCAGACATTATTTTATACACATAACTACTACTTAACCCTTCTAGCATGATTTTAACATGTTAAAACAAATAATTTACAGAATCAAAACATGTAATTTACTATTCTTCATGTTTTTGAAAGTTTTGAACACAAAACATGAAAATCAACACTACGAGTTCGTTATAACACCGAATCTGTTCATTTGAAGTTTGATCTCTTCATTTTAATATATATAATCCTGTACACGTATAAATTTATGATATAACATATGATTGACGTATCCAAATTTGGTATGTAAGGTGATATGACCATATTTTTATACTCTGTATTTTGAAGAAGCAATGTACGACATAATTTTTATGAAACTGATGATATGGAAATATACAATATACAGTAAAACATGTTATAATAACATCTTACCATATATATAACATATAATCACTACCTTTTCCAACTAAAGAGATTTTAATAGTTAATTTGAAAACCATTTTCATAAAATATAAACAACGTAATTTGAAATTGGTTTAAAGAATTTACCCAGAGTATAGATTAGTAGATAGACCTTTCTCAGATGTTTCTTCAATCACCCACTCACAATCTCCCTTAACAATTTCTCAATTTCTCTTTATAAATTATTTTTCTTATTTCCAGACTTAGAGAATAAAGAAGGAAGAAGACGTATTAATTTTATAAAACGAAACTGAGCGCAATTGTGGTGGTCAGTTAACCCATCATGGGTTAACTGCTACTAACTTCTCTTAGGGCCTCGTTTGGCTTGCAATAATAGGCTCCAAAACTATTTAATTTAATAATTCTCTTATACTATAGTTTAAATCACGTCACACCCAATTATACAATAAAACAAAAATCTTATTTAATTTAATTTGAATAAAATATAATAATTTCTCATTAATTCACATAGTCACATAATTAATTTTCTCATTTATTAACTATGTCAAATTATTAAATCTCTAATTAATTTTTAAATTAATTAAAATAACATTATGCTTATTAAATATTTCATTTAATTTAATTCAGTAAGCTCACATAATTACATAATTTGAATAATAAAATTCTCCACATTAATTTAATAAATATAACACATATAATTAAATTAATCTACCACAATTACATCAATTAATTATTTAATCCAATAATTAAATCATCGAGAATATTTATTTAATTCAATAAATATTAAAATTAAATTACAAAAATCTCGTTCGTCACATCTTTCCCCCCTTAAAAGGATTCTGTCCCCAGAATCAGGACTCAATCAAATCGACCCGTTACATTCTCCCCCCCCCCCCCTACAAAGATTCAGTCCCCAGAATCGCTTACAAGTAAATTAAGTAAATAATTGAGGATAATTCTTCATCATATTCTCTTCGAGTTCCCACGTTGCTTCTTCAGCGTTGTGGTTCCTCCAAATTACTTTAACATAAGGTATTACTTTATTTTTGAGAACTTGTTCTTTCCGGTCAACAATCTGAACAGGAATTTCTTCATAGGATAAGTCTTTCTCAAAATGGATGGGTTTATATTCAATCACGTGCTTGTAATCGGGTTTGTAGGGTCGTAAAACTGAAACATGGAAGACGTTGTGGACATTCTCGAGTGTTGGAGGTAAGGCTACCTCATATGCAACTTCTCCAATCCTTCGCAGTACTTCGAAGGGTCCAATAAATCTTGGGCTTAATTTCTATTTCTTTCCGAACCTGATCCTTCCCTTCTAGGGAGAGACCTTCAAAAATACATAACTACCCGATTCAAACTCAACATTTTTACGGTGTGGATCAGCGTATTTCTTTTGCCTATCTTGAGCTGCTACCAGTCTTGTTCGGATCACTTTAACTATTTCTGTTGTCTGATGTACCAATTATGGGCCTAGTAATTGTCTCTCGCCAACTTCATCCCAGTATAGCGGAGTTCTGCACTTTCTGCCGTATAACGCTTCATAAGGTGGCATGCCAATACTAGCGTGGTAACTTTTGTTGTAGCCGAACTCTACGAGCAGTAGGTGATCATCCCAATTTCTTTTAAAGTCCATTACACAAGCTCTTAACATATCTTCTAATGTCTGAATCGTTCTTTCACTCTGCCCATCTGTCTAAGGGTGATAAGTCGTACTCATTCGCAATTGCGTACCCATGCATTCCTGTAGACATTTCCAGAAGTTCGATGTAAAGCGCAGATCCCTATTAGAAACAATTGACACCAGAACTACGTGCCTCAAAATAATCTCTTTCACATATAACCTTGTCAACTGATCTAAGTTGAATCTAATTTTAATCAAAAGGAAGTGTGAGGATTTCGTCAGTCGGTCAACGATAACCCATACTGCGTCATAGCCTTTCTGAGTTATCAAAAGGCTAACCACAAAGTCCATCATAATATGTTCCCATTTTCATTCTGGGATCTCCAATGGTTGTAGCAACCCACTCGGCCTCTGATGTTTTGCCTTTACTTTCTGACAAGTCAGACACTTGGCAACACACTCTGCAACATCTCGTTTCAGATTTGGCCACCAGAAATGTTGTCGAAGATCTTAGTACATCTTGGTACTACCAGGGTGAATCGAATATCTTGAGCTATTAGCCTCGCTCAAAATGTCTTCCTTAATCTCTGTTACTGGCGGTACACAAATTCTGCTCTCAAATCTCAGTATTCCTTCCTTATCCATCTTGAATCTCGGTTCAGTTCCTTCAGATATCTTCTTTTTCACCTTTTTACATTCTTCGTCCTGAAGTTGAGCCTTCTTAACTTTATCTAGTAGGGTTATACCAGATTGCATCTAAAACAGCTTCTCATCAATTTCCATAGGATACTTCACTTCCAATTCTAACTTCTCCATGGCTGAAATTAACTCCTTCTGAGCAGTCAACATCATCAATTTCTCCTGACCCTTTCTACTTAGGGCGTCGGCAACCACGTTTGCCTTACCCTGATGGTATAAAATCTCACAGTTGTAGTCTTTAATTAACTCCAACCATCTTCTTTGGAGCATATTCAAGTACTTTTGTGTAAAAATATATTTCAAACTTTTGTGGTCTGTATATATTTCAAACTTCTCCCCATAAAGATAATGCCTCCAGATTTTCAAAGCCAAAATCATTGCTGCCAACTCTAAGTTATGGGTCGGATATCCCTTCTCATAATCCTTCAATTGTCGTGACGCATACGCAATGACTCTACCATTTTGCATAAGCACACAACCAAGTCCTTTATGTGACGCATCACTATAAACCATAAAATTTCATGCATCATTCAGAAGAGATAACACAGGTGCTGTACTCAACCTCTTCTTCAATTCTTGAAAGCTTTCCTCACACTTCTCCATCCAAACAAATTTCACAGCTTTTTGACTCAAATTCGTTAACGGAGTTGCGATCTTGGGAAAGTTTTGAATGAATCTTCTTTAATATCCTGCCAATCCAAGAAAGCTTCGTACTTCCAACGGTGTTCTCGGCTGATCCCAGTTTATCACGGCTTCGACTTTGGATGGATCCACCAAAATTTCGTCTTTATCGATCACGTGTCCTAGAAATTGTACCCGCTCTATCCAAAATTTGCATTTCGAAAACTTAGCATATAACTTCTCCCTTCTCAACGCCTCTAACGTTAATTTCAAATGCTCTTCATGTTCTTCCTTGGTTTTCGAATATACCAAAATATCATCTATAAATACCGCCATGAATTTGTCTAAAAATGGCTCGAACACTCCATTCATTAAGCCCATAAATGCTGCAGGAGCATTTGTTAAGCCAACTTACATTACCAAAAATTCGTAGTGACCATATCGTATTCTAAACGCTGTCTTCGATACGTCCTCTGGTCTCACCTTCAGTTGATGATAACCACTTCTCAAGCCTATCTTGGAAAAGTATTTCACTCCCTTAATTGATCAAAAAGATCATCGATCCTAGGTAATGGATATCTATTCTTAATCGTGACCTTATTCAGTTCTCTATAGTCAATGCAAAGTCGCATCATCCCGTCCTTCTTCTTTACAAATAACACTGGTGCTCCCCATGGTGATACGCTTGGTTGAATGTACTTCTTATCCAGTAATTCTTGTAGTTGTGTCATCAATTCTTTCATCTCTACTGGTGCCATTAGGTACGATGCTTTTGATATTGGAGCCATTCCTGGTGCCAAATAGATCACGAATTCGACCTCTCTATCTGGCGGAAGTCTTGGAAAATCGTCCGAAAATACGTCTACGAAGTCCTTCACTATTGGTATCTCCTCTACTTTCAGATTTTCTTTATGACTGTCGACTATGTAAGCTAAATATCCTACACGGCCTTGTCTTAACAACTTCCTGGCCTGCATCATCGTTAGAAAACTCTCTTATCTAGGTGACTTGCTACAATAAAACACAACCTTTGACGGGGTCATAAGGTTAATACGTTTCTTCTAACAATAAATTACAGCCCCGTAATTGAATAACTAGTCCATTCCCAAGATAACGTCAAATTCCCCAAGTCAAATAGGGATAAGATCTACGTTCATGATATTACCCTTAATATCCACTCTACAGTTCTTATGTACGTACTTAACAGGGATTATTTCTCTATTCGCAATTTCTATGTTCATGGGGTATTCTAACTCATCCTTAGGAAATTCTAAGTTCTTAGCAAAGTCATCGGATATAAATGAACAAGTAGCACCCGAATCAAATAATACGTAAGCATTAACTTTATTGATCGGAATGATACTTGACACCACATCACGAGACTTCACAGCATCCTGCATCGTCATATTGAATGTCTTGGTGGTTAGTCGGTTGGTCAGTTGGTTATGGTTGGTCCTGTGATAGTCAGAGCGCTTCCACCGATGTTTCCTCTATTTCCTCCTGATCCTGCCCCTCCAGATCCCTTCTTAGGACAGTTCCTTGCAAGATGATCCTTTGATCCACAAGTGAAGCAAGCACCCTTCTTTGGGTTAGGACAATTCGGTGCTATGTGGCCTTCCTGACCACAATTATAGCACACTCGTTTACCCTTCATACACACTCCCAAATGAGCTTTCCTGCAGGTCGGGAATGCTTCGATCCTCTTCTTCTGACCTCCATGCTGATTTCCAGTTGATGAGTTATCAGACCACATTCTCTTCTGATTATTATTACCTCCCGTGTTGCTTCCACTATCCTTGTTATTTCCTTCACTTTCACTCTTCTTCCTCTTCTGATCCTGATTATATTTTGTTACCGCATCGCTTCCACCTTCAGCGAGTATGGCTTTCTCCAATACTCCAGCAAATGTCTTCAACTGAAACAACGACACTTTACTATACAATCATGGCTTTAATCCTTGTTTAAACCTTCTTGCTTTTCTCTCATCTGTGTGTACTTGATATGTGGCAAACCTAGCCAACTCATTGAATCTTACCGCATAGTCCGGTACAGACATATTCCCCTGTTTCAACTCCAGAAACTGAAATTCCATTTGGTTCTGCGAACTGGTCAGGAAATACATCTCAAAAAACATTTCCTTGAACCTCTCCCAGGTAATCACACCTTCTCCTCCACGGACCTTGTTTGCTTGCCACCAATAACTGGCTTCAGATTTCAACATGAACGTTGTGTAGGCGGTTTTTTGGTCCTCTCTGACTCTGGCGACATCAAAAACTTTTTCCATCTCCATAACCCAAGTTTGAGCCTCGGTCGGGTTCATGGAGCTTTTAAACTCTGGCGGTCCCACCGCCTTGAAATCCTTAAACGTCGTATTCGGTGGAGCTTGAGGTTGATTATGAATCGCTCCATCTAATAAGTTCACCAATTGCTGAACGGGGTTAGCATTGGCGTTGTTGTTGTTATTATTCATCGATTCTTCTTGAGCTTGTTGACAGTTTTGTCTTCTTCTCGGCGGCATATTTCTGTTACAAATATATGTTTATTAGGTTTTATTCAATTCTCTAAATAGTTAAGGCTTAACTCAACAATTTAACATAATCACTTAACACATTTTCTCAAACAACTTGATATATTTATTCAAATCAAAAGTTTTAATATCAAACGATAGCATCACTGCTATTTACATCAACTCTCTCGAGATAAAGAATCTACAGGATTTAAAACATTAAAATATTCCTTTGTTTATAAACACATCAGAATTACATCTAAATACCAAATAAGTTTTCACATAATTAAACAAATCCTATGACTGCATGTTAAGGCGCTGAATAGCCTTGCTACGTTCCTCTTCTATAATGCGGGACATCGTCCAGCGATCTAGCATGTACAATGGTAGTCCTTCGAACTGGATTGGGTACCTCATAACTCGGTCCTGGGCCTCATCCATTGCATTTTGAAGTGTAGAGTACGTCTCCCCAAGCTTAGCCTTCTTCGCACGACAATCCTCTTTTGCAAGATCAGAACGACGTGACTCTCTTACCCAGCCCTCCTCTGCTATGATCAGTCTTTCTGAGCTCTCTTTCAGTTCCTTCTTCAACTTCTCTATTTCTTTGGACTTCTCCTCGGTTTGACCCTTCTCGTGAACCAAATCCCACTCCACGTTTCCTAGAAGTGTGTGAAGAGTCACAACCTCTCTATCCTTCTGCTCGATGGTAATCTGTTGAATAATTGCCTGCTCAGTTAGATCCTGAATAGTGTCACGTAACTCTATGTTACGGTCATATAACTCGTCGTACATCTCAGCATCAATGGAGTTTGGTGGGAACTCCTCTTCTTCCTCGTCCTCCTTAGGATCCTCCTCTGGATCAGTCTTAGGCTCATGCTCCTGACCAATAACAGTGATCAACGGAGATGACTCTCTCTATACCAACTGCTCCCTGACGACATGAATGTCTCGGGGCTCCTCCTCTATAGGTACTCGAGGTTCCTCCTCCCCATCTCGACTAGCTCCTCCAACATTCAACATCCTGACAACACAGTTTCAAGTTTTAGTTACTAAGTCGTACTAGTGAGCACATAATTTAACATATAAACACATAAAGTCTTTTATTATCTTCAATGAATTAAGAAATTCATTTCTTAGAACTCGATAAGAGTTTTCCATCACTATGTTCTTACTATAAGGCTACTACCTAAGGTTGTTGCCCCCACCTAAAGTTCATAACCTACAGCTTTGATACCAACCTGTGACACTCCCAAATTGGAGTACTTAAATTCCCACATGATTTGGTGTTCACTATACAAACATCATATGTCTATCTACCCATAATAAATGAAAGCATTAATAGATAGAAATAAATCCTCTCCTTAAGGAGTTACATCGTATAAATACATAAATCCCAGGTCATACTAACCTTAAATCTTAACTGCGGAAACATAAACAATTAATCATCTTACACATCATTAACATAAGTCTAAAATAGAAATACATCATCACATAAAACAACAAGTCTTCATCACTTGTTAATCTTGCCCTTGCCTTTGCTAGTAGAAGGCTCGTCGGACCTTTCGTTCTTAACTGCAATGTTATTATTATGCAAGAGTGAGCACGATTGCCCATAAGTATAAAAATGAAATATCAATATATAATAACATGTGAGTGAATTAAAGACTTCTGGAATAAAACTCAACTTTTGAATCAAGAATGAATAACGAGAATCAAAAGATTTTTGAGGGTCATAAGACCTTGAACTATGTCTCAGGTTATCAAGGGTTGTACTTGAAACCTTTAACAGTCATAAGACTATGGACTCTTTGTTAGGTTTGTAATATTCATGTGCGCAATCAAATTGCATAAAAGTGCGGAAGCGTGTAAAAATCAGAGTTTAAAAATTTACAAACCCTATACCCCGGATCACCCTTTATGCACAATTATTAATTAAACGAAAAGATAAAGAATAAATCATACCCTTGAAGATCGAGCTTCCTCGTGTACAAGTTCACCTCCAAATCCTTTCGCGTTCAATCTTGAATCCATAAGGTTTTGGTTCCTTCCTTTGATCAACGTTAGCCACCCAAATGTTTGGCCTCTAGAGGTGATCCACCAAGGAAGAAGAAAATTCAAGAAGAAGGGTGGTTGGCTAAACCCTAGTTTTTCTATCTCTCTATAAAAATGGTGTACTCTCCCAACAAATTGGAATTATTACGTAGTTGTCAAAGTCAACAACCCCCCACCCATAATAAGACTCCTCTTATTAATAGATGTGGGCAACCCACCTTAACAATTAAGGAATTGGGTTTTATTTAATTAATTAAATTCTTTTAATTAATTAAGCTCCCTAATCTTATTAGGGATAATTAATTAAACTCCTTTAACTAATTTTCCTTCCTAATCCAATTAGGAATAAATGAGAGTACTTATATTAAATTAATTCCTAAACTCTTTTAGAAATTAAAATAATAATAATTGTAATAATATTAATAAGACTCCTCTTATTAATTTATATTTAATATTTCTAAAATATTAAATAATAAATATTAAGCTATTTAATTTATTCTATCACCATAGATTAAATTAAATATACTTAACATATTATTACGATTATGCCATTAACTTCTTAAATAATTATTCTTCCTTTTATGGTGTGACCCTTTAGGTTCTCCATATTAAACTTTGTTGTGAATAAATCAATTAGAACAATTCTAATCTTATTTAAATAAATAAATTAAACAATTAATTTATTTAAATAAATAATATTTATTCTACAATAGGGATAAGCCTCCCCTAGCGATCAACGACTTTCCGGATAATATAGATTTCAACATTAATCATTAAAGAACCTTTGAGTAAATAGTTACTGCATAATTCAATCCTTCCACCATACAATGTCCCAATTAAATATAAGACATGGAATTACCATCAAGTCTTATTTTATTTAATTATATGTATTTTCGATCCTTAAATGCACAACTCCAAATAATGCAAATTAGAAACTCCTTTCTAATTTCATTCTCGCTTATAACCAAGGACTACTGGGTTGTCATTTATCGAATCACATAGGACATTTCTCTTCTTTTATTAGAAGTGGTAGATTCTTTATTGATCATACATTATCTCCATGTACAACTTATTATACCCAAGCATACCCTTTGATATACCCTAAGGGTCTTAAGGAATAAGTCAAAGTATAACTCATCATACACAAGATACTATGATGATCTCAAGTCCAAGGATCACTTGTACTACTATCACTGAGAATTCCTATTGACAGCAAATAAAACTCCATTAGGTATTCCTTAGCGAGCCACGTTCGATGAACTTATTCTCTAATAAGCACCTACATACTTGCTTTAGTGTCTCCACACAAATGATCATGAGATCAATCATCCTCATCCAATGAGCAAGCAACGTATGTACCAATCTATCCGGATTCACTAATCCCCAATTTAGTAATCCAATGATTGGGAACTATTTTAGTTTTAAGCTTTCTAAGAATTTAGATCTCATTAGAATGATCATCATCATTATTCTAAAAGCATTGCTTAAAACTATGGGTTTATCACATATTATAAAACAGCATCATGTAGATAATTAAAAGCCTTTAATAAATTAATACTTTTTATTAATAAATGAATAAGATTGTTACAAAGTATATGCTTTATCATCAAACATGATTGGCTTGTGTGCATACTACTTTCACTCTTCTACTCGTACTTAGGGGGATCAACCCTTAGTACCATACTGTGCACAATATCTTAACGCTAACGCATAAGGGATAAATTAATAAGGGTTCTGAAATTTAGAACGTTCATCAACTATGGACTAGTCGAATCAATAAGGGTTCACTAGTCTAACAAGGTTCAACAATAAATGATATTTAAATTGAATAACAATCTCAAGAGGTATACAATAGAACAAGTATTGTATAACAGAATCATACTTTGAAAAGATAAATAATCTTTAATATAACAAATTGAACTTGATTAATAGTAACGAGAATTTGCTCGAGGTAATTTATAAACTTGAATAATGATAATAAGTAGGGTTAGGAAACTTGCCTTGTGCGTAGATTACACGTTAATTATACACGTTCCTTGATTTACTCCTATATATCATTTTCATTCACAATATCAGTCAATTATAATGTAACTAGTCATCACAAGTTCATTGTTTTGTATAACTTCTGGTTATAACTATACTTAGTCAAATTACTACACTTATTGTCACATAATTTACACTTCACGAACAATAAGTTACCTATGCGATTAATAATTCAACCCACACGTAAATGCGTTATTGACATGTTAAGAATCTATTTTAACATCTCATTATACGTCTAGCATATTTTTATGTTCATTGGATTAGGTTACTATCACAGACCCCAAAATAAAACCACTAAAATGCTTATTCTTGGGCGAGATCAGCAGAGTGGCTGGCTACCACCATTACGCTTTACTCACTACATATGCATGGCACCATTACCATTCACTTCACTCACGGCAATGTGGCTATGACCACACAGCTATGACCAAAGTCTTTAGCTGCTTCTTTGAGTGGCTTTCATGTGAGAGGCGCCAGTTCTTGTGCTCTGCAATGTGATGCTATGCATGGCGAAACAGACTTCGTAACACTGCGATTCATGAAAATTGCAGAACATGCCAATTTTTACCAATTTCTTAATTCATACATGAAATTAGACATACCCAGACATTATTTTATACACATAACTATTACATAACCCATCTAGCATGATTTTAACATGTTAAAACACATAATTTGCAGAATCAAAACATGTTATTTACTGTTCTTCATGTTTTTGAAAGTTTTGAACACCAAACATGAAAATCAACACTACGAGTTCGTTATAACACTGAATCTGTTCATTTGAAGTTTGATCTCTTCGTTTTAATATACATAATCCTGTACATGTATAAATTTATGATATAACATATGATTGACGTATCAAATTTGGTATGTAAGGCCATATGGCCATTTTTTTATACTCTGTATTTTGAAGAAGCAATGTACGACATAATTTTTATGAAACTGATGATATGAAAATATACAATATACAGTAAAACATGTTATAATAACATCTTACCACATATATAACATATAATCACTACCCTTTCCAACTATAGAGATTTTAACAGTTAATTTGAAAACCATTTTCATAAAATATAAACAACGTAATTTGAAATTGGTTCAAACAATTTACCCATAGTATAGATTAGTAGAGAGACCTTTCTCAGATGTTTCTTTAATCACCCACTCACAATCTCCCTTAACAATTTCTCAATTTCTCTCTGTAAATTATTTTTCTTATTTCCAGACTTAGAGAATAAAGAAGGAAGAAGACATATTAATTTTATAAAACAAAACTAAGCGTAGTTGTCGTGGTCAGTTAACCCATCATGGGTTAACTGCTACTAACTTCTCTTAGGGCCTCATTTGGTTGGCAATAATAGGCTCCAAAACCATTTAATTTAATGATTCTCTTATACTATAGTTTAAATCATGTCACACCCAATTATACAATAAATCAAATATCTTATTTTATTTAATTTGAATAAAATATAATAATTTCTCATTAATTCACATAGTCACATAATTAATTTTCTCATTTATTAATTATGTCAAATTATTAAATCTCTAATTAATTGTTAAATTAATTAAAATAACATTATGCTTTTAGAGATATTTCATTTAATTTAATTCAAGTAGCTCACATAATTACATAATTTGAATAATAAAATTTTCCACATTAATTTAATAAATATAACACATATAATTAAATTAATCTACCACAATTGCATCAATTAATTATTTAATCCAATAATTAAATCATCAAGAATGTTTATTTAAGTCAATAAATATTAAAATTAAATTACAAAAATCTCGTTCGTCACATGCACAAATTGCGATTTAATAATTTTAAGACATGGCAATCAGAAATGATTAACTACGATTATATTTGAAATATACTACTCGATGTCGAATGAAGAAAAAAACATGCCTGAACCGTTGATTACCGCTATTCAATTTAATAAGCTTTGTTTGAAGACCTAATATTAATAATTTTTATTTCTAAGTTAGAATAATATCATCACAATATTTAAAATAACCTAAACACATTATCACATAACCTTATCAGTCTATACAACACATAAAACCTAATCTCAAGTCAAACTCTTTTTTTTTCCAGTCTGAATTGAATTCGGCACAATTCTAACATCCCGATTGTCTAATCGGACAAATTTCGAGTTTAAGTTCAATCAAACTCTGCCTAACCACTTAACAGTTATCTTAGATAATTTATTATTAGTCAAAATAATTTTCATAAACTCGTAAAAAAATTTAGATAATTATTATCATTTATCATGAATTTTCAATCATTAATATCGTATTTATATGAATTAAATACCACACAATTCTTTTATCGTTAATATTTATTTATTACTAAATATTAATGAAAATCATGTCATAATATTATAATATATTTAAAATATATCAAAGTATTTTTAATACCTTAAAATCACATTTATATGATTTTTAAACCTTTAATTTCATTATCCTATAATTGCTTTTAATATTAAAATATTAATATTTCTATGACAAAAATATCAAAAGTTATATTTTATAACTTCAAATATTTTTATAACACTTAAATCATTTTTATATGATTTATAAATCATTAATTATACTTTTCCATAATTTATTTAATATATTTAGTAAATAAATTAAATACCATTAATATTAATGTATTAATAAAATTCCTCACATAATATTAAAAGTCACTAAAAATAACTTAAAATATTTTCTTATACCATAATATAATTTTCCATGATTTTTAAAATATTAAAATTATTTTTAAATAATTTATTTAATATTATAATTAAATAAATTAAATACCAATATTATTCCAAAAATATTAAATATTTATGAAATATAGTCGAATAATAGAAAACTAATTTTCGGGCTTTAAAATAATTTTAGAAAATTATTTAATATTTTTAATAATTAAAACCCATTTTTATCTATTTATTAATTAAAACAATTCATTTTCGAAATAAACTGTCGCTAAAGGGGAATTATGCGACAAAACCGTCGCTGATTGTGTTCTTGAGCCTACCTAGAAATGCATAGCCAGTTTACAAGGTACAAGGTTTGACCATGATTAATTACATGTTCCAATTGGTTTCTGGACTTATAATGGTATCAAGATCATGGTGTTTCTATAGTACTACATATACTAACTCATATCATGGCCAAAAAACAACATAATAGAGAGATCAAAGCCTCTAAAAAGTCTTACAACGATGTTCTTCATTTCTGGGTTTTCCAGAAAATGAAGAACAGTCGAGGGTGCTATGCTTAAATCCTTATAACTTTCACTCCTGATCTGTTTTGTGTGATATAAAGATTCAAACTTATAGACTACATGTCCGGGTATAGTAACATAGCGCTAGAGAATCATAAAAATATCACAATCACAAGATTCAAGCCTGTCAAACGTTGTCAGAAAAGACGGCTCTTGAAGATTCTGGGTTGCCCAGATTTGTTCTTCGACAGTTTGGTCAACCCTGTTTTGACCTTGATTATTTTCAATTCTGTTGTTAATTTAGGCGATATAATAGCATACATGTGTAGTTCATACTCCAGTCTACAACATCAAACTAACAACATGACCTAAAACATAAAATCAAATCATAAAATTTCTAGATTTAGGGTTTTTATACCTTTTTGAGCCTTGATCTTGATTTCTGATCCATGATCATGTTGTTGAGTTGCTATAGATCAATCTAAGAACTGAATCAGTAAAGAATTTTGTGGGTCTAGAGAGAGGATGGCATGGTTGAGTGTTTGTGGACAATTGAAGCTAAATAATGACTTTCTCTCTCTTCAATTATTTTTATAATTGGTTGTAATAGAAATGGCTGGTAAAATGGGACTGATTGCTGTGATATAAGTCCCATGTGGGATATCTAGAGGCTCATTAATTCCAAATATGGCAATAATTGCAAGCTACTTCAATAATTCACCAGGGGCATTTTAGACTTTTTTATACATTTAAGGATATTTTAGTAACTTGTGCAAACCCTTAGGGTTTAACCCTTAGGGTTTTACCCTTAAGGTTTAACCCTAAGGTTTTTTAAAAAAAATTAATTCGAAAATTAAGATTTGTAAATTATAATTAGGGTTTCCTAATTATATTAAATATTCCCTAATCACATTAGGGCTTGTTAATTAGGATCAATATTTTCTAATTAACAACAAAATTATTAAATTAACAATTAGGTTTTCCCTAATTATAGATTAGGGTTTCTAATCCAGAAATTAGGTTTTTCTAACTAATCAATTAGGGTTATCCGTAATTAGGTTTGTAATTAATACACTTAAGCCTTTAAGCCCCTGAATTAGGGTTTTCATATTCTGAATTAGGGTTTCAAATTCCCTGGACTGAAATTAAGGTTTCTAGAGCCGGTAATAGGGTTTCTAATCAATCGTTAGGATTTTCTAATTAAACGTCGATGTTCTTCATATAATATTAGGGTTTGGCACTGATGTATGTTATATGGTCAACCCTTGACCCTTACACACATCTGCAATCATAAAATATCATATACACAGAATATATACACATATATACTTAATCCTGAATAATTCACCAAAAGATTTTAAATTCACAAAAATTCCTTTTCGGAAATCTAAAATTCATTCACATATTTTCTGTCTAGGTTTATTATTTAACCTTTATTCAATAATTTAAGACTTAAATAATTTTCTAAATTCTTGGGTAGTCACATTCACCCCTTATTCTAAAAATTTTGTCCCCGAAATTTACCTTACACCATACACCATTCATACACAGCATCGCATGCTACCCAATACATTCCTCACCAGAGTAAAAAAATTCATGTATTGCTGAGGATTTTATAGACTATTGTCTGTCATTTTCGCAAAGGTTTTATGGAAATTCATCTGCAAACCATCTTAACTTACTTTTACATCTTTGGGTAATTAGCGGTATGCCCTATACTTATAAAGTAATTCTTTGATGCGTCTGATCTCTAAATTCTCGCCTTGGGCGTAAAATTGTACCTCAGTCTTATCGGATTCCACACCAAAACAATTTGGTTCGGGAAAATTTTCAAAGAACGCTAGAGTTTAATAAACGTTGGTCTAGCCGAATCTAATAGCTTAAGACTCATATCTATAATTCAATTCAATCGAAATATTTAGGTATAGCCAAACCACGTTGGCAAATTAAAATTTTAAAATTAGTTTGAAAATTACGTCATGATGCCGTAATGTATTAACAGCCCATTTGAAGATGACGCCATTGTATGACTTTGTCATAACACATCATATAATAGTGGAACAATGATTTTAGATCAAATTCAACAATAAGTATTCCTGCGTTTACAACTCCATCAACTTTTTATCATCCCTGCACCAGGTTACATGGTACATAAGTGATAAATAAAAATATATTTTGATATTTCAAATCATTATCGTCTAGCTGAAACAAGTAGCATAGACTATACTTTAAACCGTTCAAAAAAATCATTACAAATCTGTTTTATTACTCAACAGGTAACGACGTGTCGGTGGCCCGAAGTCCACTCATACCTAATGGTCACCCGGAGTTGACAATAAAAATTCATTTTCAAAAGCACATAGTGCGTATTTATCTTGATGTCAAAAATATTAAAGTCTAGCATAGCTAGGAGATTTGGAAAACCGATGTCTCCACTAATAATCCATTATCTAATCAATTTATCTGTTCCTATTGTCCTCAACACTTGTGACGCCCCCAAATACGGGTCTCTTCCAACCCGATATATGGTGCTACACGGTGCTACAGTTCACACAAACATTCAATTGAAATGCCTCAAAAGAACGAATATGTCTTATAAATATTCCAAAATAATACTACCATACCCTAGGTTCTTTATAACCGTTATATTTGTTCTTAATATCAAATATTATCATTACAAACCTATACTATTACATAAGTAATCTACAGGTTCGCCATAGCCTTCCCTTTATCCTTGTCGGATCCTTCAGTCCGTTCGGTCTAAGCTGCATTCATATGGTTCAAGCAAGAGTGAGCATAACAAGCTCAGCAAGTACAACAATTTCTTTTAAACGACATGCTTGAAACATAGGAATCATATATCTTCAATAACTGGATAATAGTTATGAAGTACTATCACTAATTCAAAATAGCATTTCTTTTCCTTCAAAATGTTTTACAATGACAATATTCAGTAAAACATCAATTCTGGTCCAAGACCATGAGCGTTTCATAATTTCTTTGAAAAGGACAACCCGACACTAAGTCAGTAAGTCCGGCATAGCTTACAAGCACTTCTAGGTGATCAGCCTATAGTACTCTATGTTGATCAACACTACATTTATTAAACGTGTATACGTTTAAGTTGTGGCAACCTCACGTGCCTGTCGTTTGACCACAAAACAATTTAGCATACTCAGTCCCTTTTTTGAAAATCACACCAATATTAGTTGGTAAATCATTGTCAATACTTGATATATTATAAGAAATCCAAATATCATAAGTCTAGCCGAAAGAATTGGCGTTGACTTCATCAAATATGAACTCATGCGAAGAATACATTAATCACAAAGCTTGTCCAGATCAAACTGGAACAAGGGTTAGAGTACTTGCCTTTAGCGTTTGCTTACAGATATAACACGTGCACTTTAAGTCTTTAAGGTCTCTACAGTAGATGATAATATCACATAACACATTAGGTCATGAATAATCATACATGGTTCCTAAATAATCTTATCCTTTTTCTCAATCTAATTATGTATTAGATTTGTTATTATTGGTTCCGGCTTTCCTTTATGTCATTCTTACGTTCACATACAACTGACATTCTTTAACTCTAAGTGATCATATTTAAGGTTTAATTATGACTTAATAATGTTTTATTAAGTCCCTTAGTTCATTGTTAAACAATTTCCATTCATACTCTACTTGTAACCATTCTTTACTATCTAGGTTTTAAGGCTGGCATTGCGGCGCCAATGTTCCTTTGTTATGTCGCGCGGCGGCGTCACGCATTAGGGCTTGAAGACCGGACTCGGCGCTGCGGCGCGAGTCCCTTTGTTAAGGGTCATGCTGCGGCGCGCTTTTTTAGGGTCTGAGGGCCATTTTATGGCCAAGGTCATGCCTAATTATTTGCTTGGAGTCGCGCGGCACGGTATGTGCCACATATAATTTTAACAGATTTTTAAACTTGTGAGATTTTCGGACTCGTAACTTCTTTGTTATAAGTCCGAATTGGCTCGTTCAAGAGCCTACGGTTCACAAATCACACACTCTACGTGTTCATGTAATAATTTTATCTATTCGACTCCGTTTGCTAAATATTCACCTATTAGTCCATTTTTAACAAAAACGGTAAATGTTCGTGAACGTTCAACGCTCGTTTCTTCTTTCTAAGTCAGAATTCGGTCATTTTCGAGCCCGCAGCTCTATAATGCCAAATAAGACTTTTCTCCATTGAAAACCAATGTTTCCAAGCTCAATATCAAAATTCGACTTTCATTCCAAGAATTTCACGAATTCGACGATTATAGTCTAATCGTATAAATTCCGGCAAAACTTCGTTACTTAAGATCTGTTCTTCGTTTCAAATGGATTCAATCCCTCATACTAACATCTTAACATGCATGCTTCATTAACTTATAAACATGATAAGTTATTACTTGTTCTTTGTGAGTTGGTAACTTATAAAAATATAAATTACTTACATTTTCATTACTTATGACTTATGAGGATCTTAATCTTTTAACCACCATTCTCACATCTCCTTATCATACCATCTTATTAAGGTAAACATATGAGAAGTTCATATAGGTTCCTTATGAGTTCATAACTTATTTAGGTTTGAATTACTTATTCATGACTTACACGGCTTAAGTCCATTGATTTAACATTCTTATCATTCCTTAGCATATATGTTCTACCACTACCCATTTCTCTAACAATGGAAGAAAAAGAGATTCATGGCTTAGTATTGCTTACCCTTGATGTTCTCTTGCTAATCCTTTTTCTTGTTTCTTGAACTATGAACTATAGCTTTTCTAGCTTTTTTTCTCAAGCCAATAAGCTCTCAACTTATAAGTTATAAAGTGTTGGATGAATGAACAACCAACAAATGAAATGCAAGCTTGCTATTTATAGGAAATCCTAAGTTAGGGCATAAGGGTCATTAAGCCATCCACCTCCTTACTATTCATTACCTAGCTCTTAAGTTAACTTGGTCACCACATTATTTGCTTGCTCACCACTTAAGTTATCCATTGCTCAGCCCTTAAGTCTACTTGCTCATCACTTAAGCACTTTGTTTGCTCACCACACTTACTTAGCCTTTAAGTTTGCTTGTTAATCACCTAACTTATCCATTACTTGCTCATCACTTTAATTACTTGGCCATTACAACACTTAGCCATTAAGTTACTTTACTTGGCCACCACTTTGGGTCATCCATGGTTTTAAACCATCCAATAACCCATTAGTTCATAATTTGGGCCTTTAGCTTAATTAATCTTAACTTAACCATTGGGCTTGCAATTAAACAAATACTAGGGCTTGCACATTAATTCTATTGGACTTTCATATTAAATCATATTGGACTTGTGCATCCCACATAATCCATAAGTTCATTCATAAATGGCTTAAAGCCTTAGGACGTATCCTATACGTATAATTCTCGTATTCTAACTCGTATACTAATTCAACATATACGACATACCATGATCCATACCTACTCGTATAATACATCATATCGTACTCGTATTCATTAGTTCGTATAATACCTACGTATTATACGATTATTGATTAATTCATTAATCGCATTACATATCCTTCTCGTAAATCACTTCTCCTACCCGTTAGGTTTTAAGTCTGCAGGCGAAAAATTGTGTTTGCCATAACTGAAATATTATCGGATATTCCATCTCACCACGATATTCTATCGTTACGTATTTCTCGGAAGTTCAAAAATAATTCCCGAGCAGAAATGCGTGAATAGTGTTTTTCGAAAAATTTCTCGAAAAGCTTTTATTTTCGTCTTGGAAATTCAAACACTTTAATTCTACCACGTAGCCAAAATCCTACGATGTTCTGACATGTATAGGTCATAGAACGACCTTCAATTAGCTTACTCCATAAATAATCAATTAAATTCATTTAATCCATATAATCAAATATAAATTTAGTTCTCCTAAAATCCGATTTTCTGGGGCGTTACACTCTTCCCCCCTTATAAGGATTCTGCCCCTAGATTCTCGATAATAATACATACACCATTGAGGAAAAGTTTTCTTCATTTCAATCTCGAGTTCCCACAATGCTTCTTCGACATTGAGGTTCTTTCATTTCACCTTCACCGAAGGTATTATCTTAATTTACATGACTTGTCACTTCCTATCAATAATTTGAGTTGGAAGTTTAAACACATACTAACATATTACGCTATTTTCCTTTTATTGGTTCTTTTAATTTGGATTTATTTGGAACTCAAATTCCTCCTTCAAAACAGGATGATACTTGATCTTCTCTTCATCCTGCATCATCTTCTTCATTCGCTTGCATTCCTCATTACCTAGTTATACTTACTTAACTCGTTCCATTATCATGGATTGAGTCAACGTTATGAATAACATTTCTACCCCTTCATTCCGTAATTTAACTTCTAACTCCGTTCTTGCCATCTCCGTTATTAACTCATTCTGAGTCGTTAACATTGATAACTTTCCTTATCCTTCCTACTTAACACGTCGGCTACTACGTTTACCTTCCCTGAATGATATAACATATCACCGTCGTAATCTCTTATCCATTCTAATCTCCTTCTCTACTGCATATTCAACTCCTTCTGTGTGAAGATATATTTCAGACTCTTAGAGTCCGTGTATATCTCACACTTCTCCCCGTATAACTACTATCTTCAGATTTTTAATTCAAAAACTACAGCTGCCAATTCTATATCATAAGTAGGATAGACCTCATAATCCCTTAACAGGCGTGATGCATACCCAATGACCTTGCCATGCTACATAAGCACGCAACCCTGTCATCGATGCAAAACATCGAGATACACTACAAAATTCCTCGTATCATCTGATAAAGATAATACAGGTGCCTCACTTAACCTTTCTTTTTTGTTCCTGAAAAATATGTTTATTACTTCTCATTCCCAACATACTTATCAATTACATATCTACATATCTTTTAATCTAACATTCACATATAGTGAATTCCGTATCCAACTTCTCCCTCCGTAATGTTTCTCACACTATCCTCCAATGTTCAGCGTGATCTTCTGGCATCTTAAAATAGACTAGAATATCACCAATGATCATTATGACACACTCGTCCAAATATTATTTGAACACTCTGTGACGCTAATGGTACTTTCAACCATAGCACCTCACAAGAGTGCCTATGAATTTGCCACCTTCTTCCTTATTTTCTACCGACGATACCCCGTACACAAATCTATCTTAGAAAAAAAATTCTTTGCCCCCTTCAACTGATCAAATAGATCATCGATCCTGGGCAATGGGTATATAATCTTAACCGCTAACTTACTCCTCTTATAATAGTCGATATCCAAATGTAACAACTCATCCTCTTCCCTAACATCCTCCTAACTTGCATCAAGGTTAGATGACAAGAGCATCGCGGTGTTTTATTACCGTAAATTACTACCTTGGAATTTCTTAGAAAACCAAATATTCATACTTTTATTCTAATAATTTACTACAGTTCTATGGTTAATTAACTTATTCCAACCGAGAATTTCTTCAAATTATCTCAACTTTATCGGTACTTATCTACCGATACTTGCTTACCTCTATTATTCATGAAACAATTTCCATGAATATAATTAACGAAAGTTATTTCCTCCTCCTCTACCTTAATGTTTAAAGGTACTTATACTCCCTTTCAGACAGACTCCTAGATGAGTCTTTCCACATGTTTTACACACTTTGATCCTATGCTTAGGATCCCCTTGTCCCACTCTAGTATACCCGGAGTTAAAATTTCTTTCTTTTTGGCATACTGCCACTATTACTGGTATTCTCTGCCTTGTTTCCTCCCTCTCCCTTGTTTTCATTCTTTCCCTCTTTGTGGTATTGAGTCAACGCCTCACTACCACCTTCTGCTATAATCGCCTTCTCCAGAATGGTCCCATAGGAAATACTCTGGAACATCGAAATTCTAAAATAAAGCAAGGGTTTCAGGCCCTGCTCAAACCTACGAGCCTTCCTCTTCTCAGTGTCCACTTAGTGTGGACCAAACCTTGCCAATTCATTGAATTTGGCCGTGTACTGGGGAACCGTCATGTCCCCTAGTTTAAGTTCTAAGAACTTAATCCCCATCCTCCCTTATATGCTTGTAGGGAACTAATTCTCGAAGAAAACCTTCTTGAATTGTTCCCACGTTACCGCATCTGTTCTAACCCCCACCCTGCTGGGCCTCCAACCAAAAATTGGCTTCTCCCTTCATCATATAGGTCGCAAAAGAAACCTTTTGCGCCTCACCTGCATTTATAATAACAAACGCCTTCTCTATTTCTTTTACCCATGCATGGGCCTCTATTGGGTTCGTCGTTCCTTTGAACTCCGGCGGACCTACGCGTTTAAATTCTTTAAAGGTAGTCGTTCTGGCTAACCTAGGTTCCGCGGTTACTCTACCCCCAATTTGGTTAAATGTAGCCATTAATAAATTAACGAACTCTTGCATAGGGTTATTCTGACCCCCCCCCCCTTGATTATCATTATGTGATTCTGCTTCCTGATTACTTTATCTTCTCCGTGGCGGCATTTTCTAATTAAACAAATAAAATTTCACTATTATATATTTACTTACTTCGTCATTATTCGCCCCATACCAACTCATATCATAACAAAGCATGAAAACTTCATTATATTCATATGCTTCTTCATAGTTTGAAACTATTTACAATTTGTTTTCATAGCCAAAAGCTATTACATTTTCTATTCCGCAATTGAACTTCACAAAAGTTGGGATTTACAAAAAGACTACCCTGTTATACAAAAGAGGGTTTTACATCACAACACACATATTTATAACTCTAGACTTCTAATAATGCATAACAGCGTCCTCGTGTTTCTCATTCGTAATCTTTGCTACAGTATCTCGACTAATCATATGAAGGGTTTGTCCGGACTCAATGGAATAACAAGCAACTTTCAGCTTGAAATCCTTATGAGCACTCTCATGGATGTAAGGCATCGGTGCTATCTTCTAGTCCTTCTCCCCCAGTTCCCTACAAAGCTCCTCGACCTCTTCCTAATAGTTCCTAGCATGCTCTGTCATAAGCACTTGCTTATCGTGCTCTGACTCAAAATCTGCTTTTACAGACATCTTAGCTTCATGGAGATAACTAATCTCTTCACTCTGATTCTGCAAAACTATACTCAGTTGCACATTCCTGTCAAGCACTGCCAAATACAATGCTCTCATTGTATCTGGAGGTGATAACTCTAGTGTAGATACCACCGTATCAACCGATGTTACCTCCATTCCTTCCTCCACATCGTTTATCATACTAAAGTATGACACTATATCCATATCTCCCTCGGAGTAGTCTTCCACTGAAAAGTACTCCTCTGTCTCCTACTCCTCTAGAATCATTAATGGTACCTCCGTCACCGGCATAGGTACAGGCTCTACTCTGTTCATAGTTTCTTCGTTCACCGCGTGTATATCTCTATACATTAAGCTATCGATCGACATCCTATAATAACACATAACATGTTGATTAGTACATAACAAATAGTATAAACATAAATCATATTTAATTTATTTAGGGTTACTTTCCATCTTCTAAATTTTTCATTACTTAGTTTCCTCAATACCTTATTAACTCATTTGACTTAAGTAAAGCTCGAGTTTACTTCCTTCGGACTTTTCTTCCTTAATGAGGATATGAGCCTAAGGTTCTTCCCCCCCCCCCCCCACCTTAAGTTTTATAACCTAATGCTTTGATACCACTTGTGACGCCCCCAAATCCGGGTCTCTTCCAACCCGACATATGGTGCTACATGGTGCTACAGTTCACACAAACATTCAATTGAAATGCCTCAAAAGAATGAATATATCTTATAAATATTCCAAAACAATACTACCATACCCCAGGTTCTCTATAACAGTTACATTTGTTCTTGTCAAAATATCAAATATTATCATTACAAACCTATACTATTACATAGGTAATCTACAGGTTCGCCTTAGCCTTCCCTTTATCCTTGCCGGATCCTTAGGTCCGTTCGATCTAAGCTGCATTCATATGGTTCAAGCAAGAGTGAGCATAACAAGCTCATCAAGTACAATAATTTCTTTTAAACGATATGCTTGAAACATAGGAATCGTATATCTTCAATAACTGGATAATTATGAAGTATTATCACTAATTCAAAATAGCATTTCTTTTCCTTCAAAACGTTTTACAATGACAATATTCAGTAAAACATCAATTCTGGTCCAAGACCATGAGCGTTTCATAATTTCTTTAAAAAGGACAACCCGACACTAAGTTCGTAAGTCCTGCATAGCTTACGAGCACTTCTAGGTGATCAGCCTATAGTACTCTATGTTGATCAACACTACAATCATTAAAAGTGTATACGTTTAAGTTGTGGCAACCTCACGTGCCTGTCGTTTGACGACAAAACAATTTAGCATACTCAGTCCCTTTTTGAAAATCACACCAATATTAGTTGGTAAATCATTATCAATACTTGATAGATTATAAGAAATCCACATATCATAAGTCTAGCCAAAAGAATTAGCGTTGACTTCATCAGATATTAACTCATGCAAAGAATACATGAATCACAAAGCTTGTCCAGATCGAACTAGAACAAGGGTTAGAGTACTTGCCTTCAGCATCTGCTTACAAATATAACACGTGCACTTTAAGTCTTTAAGGTCTCTATAGTAGATGATAATATCACATATCACATTAGGTCATGAATAATCAAACATGGTTCCTAAAGAATCTTACCCTTCTTCTCAATCTAATTACATATTAGATTTATTATTATTGTTTCCGGCTTTCCTTTATGTCATTCTTACGTTCACATGCAATTAACTTTCTTTAACTCTAAGTGATCATACTTTATGTTTAATTATGACTTAATAATGTTTTATTAAGTCCCTTAGTTCATTGTTAAACATTTTCTATTCGCACTCTACTTGTAACCATTCTTTACTATCTAGGTTTTAAGGCTGGCACTGCGACACCAATGTTCCTTTGTTATGTCGCGCTGCGGCGTCACGCATTAGGGCTTGAAGACTGGACTCGGCGCTGCGGTGCGAGTCCCTTTGTAACGGGTCACACTGCGGTGCGCTTTTTCAGGGGCTGAAGGCCATTTTGGCGCTACGGCACTGGCTATTTGGCTTGGAGTCGCGCCGCGGCGCAGACTCTGTGCCACAAATAATTTTGACAGATTTTTAAACTTGTGAGATTTTCGGACTCATAACTTCTTCGTTATAAGTCCGAATTTGCTCGTTCAAGAGCCAACGGTTCATAAATCACACACTCTACGTGTTCATGTAATAATTTTATCTATTCGACTCCGTTTGCTAAAAATTCACCTATTAGTCCATTTTTAACGAAAACGGTAAACGTTCGTGAACATTCAACGCTCGTTTCTTCGTTCTAAGTCAGAATTCGGTCCTTTTCGAGTCTGCAACTCTATAATGCCAAATAAGACTTGTCTCCATTAAAAACCAATGTTTCCAAGCTCCATATCAAAATTCAACTTTCATTCCAAGAATTTCACAAATTCGACTATTATCGTCCAATCGTATGAATTCTGGCAAAACTTCGTTACTTAAGATTTGTTCTTCGTTTCAAATGGATTCAATCCCTTATACTAACATCTTGACATACATGCTTCATTAACTTATAAACATGATAAGTTATTACTTGTTCTTTGTGAGTTGGTAACTTATAAAAATATAAATTACTTACATTTTCATTACTCATGACTTATAAGGATCTTAATCTTTTAACCACCATTCTCACATCTCTTTATCATACCATCTTATAAGGTAAACATATGAGAAGTTCATATAGGTTCCTTATGAGTTCATAACTTACTTAGGTTTGAATTAGTTATTCATGACTTACACGGCTTAAGTCCATTGATTTATCATTCTTATCATTCCTTAACATACATGTTCTACCACTACCTACTTCTCTAACAATGGAAGAGAAAGAGATTCATGTCTTGGGATTGCTTACCCTTGATGTTCTCTTGCCAATCCTTCTTCTTATTTCTTGAACTATGAACTATAGCTTTTCTAGCTTTTTTTCTCAAGCCAATAAGCTCTCAACTTATAAGTTATAAAGTGTTGGATGAATGAACAACCAACAAATGAAACGCAAGCTTGCTATTTATAGGATATCCTAAGTTAGGGCATAAGGGTCATTAAGCCATCCACCTCCTTACTATTTATTACCTAGCTCTTAAGTTAACTTGGCCACCACATTATTTGCTTGCTCTCCACTTAAGTTATCCATTTCTTAGCCCTTAAGTCTATTTGCTCATCACTTAAGCACTTTGTTTGCTCACCACACTTACTTAGCCTTTAAGTTTGCTTATTAATCACCTAACTTATCCATTACTTGCTCATCACTTTAATTACTTGGCCATTACAACACTTAGCCATTAAGTTACTTTACTTGGCCACCACTTTGGGTCATCCATGGTTTTAAACCATCCAATAACCCATTAGTTCATAATTTGGGCCTTTAGCTTAATTAATCTTAACTTATCCATTGGGCTTGCAATTAAACAAATACTTGGGCTTGCACATTAATTCTATTGGACTTTTATATTAAATCATGTTGGACTTGTACATCCCACATAATCCACAAGTTCATTCACAAATGGCTTAAAGCCTTAGGACGTATTCTATACGTATAATTCTTGTATTCTAACTTGTATACTAATTCAACATATACGACATACCATCATCCATACCTACTTGTATAATACATCATATCGTACTCGTATTCATTACTTCGTATAATACCTAAGTACCTAAGTATTATACGATTATTGATTAATTCATTAATTGCATTACATTTCATTCTCGTAAATCACTTTCTTCTACCCGTTAGGTTTTAAGTCTGCAGGCAAAAAATTGTGTTTGCCATAACTGAAATATTATCGAATATTCCATCTCACCTTGATATTCTATCGTTACGTATTTCTTAGAAGTTCAAAAATAATTCCCGAGCAGAAATGCGTGAATAGTGTTTTTCAGAAAATTTCTCGAAAAGCTTTTATTTTTATCTTGGAAATTCAAACACTTTAATTCTACCACATAGCCAAAATTCTACGATGTTCTGACATGTTTAGGTCATAGAACGACCTTCAAGTAGCTTACTCCATAAATAATCAATTAAATTCATTTAATCCATATAATCAAATAAAAATTTAATTCTTCTAAAATCCAATTTTCTGGGGCGTTACAATACTCCATTTACACAAAACTATACCCAGTTCATCAAACTTACCACACTTATGAGTTCAGGAACTTGCCATAATCATATAAGTTTAAGAACTTTTCCTAGACAGACCTTTGGCGTCCATTCGCTGAGGGGTTCATAAACATTTTATATAATTATGAGTCACGAACGTACCATAAGTATGAGTTTTAAGAACTCATACTTAACCTTATATTCTCTTCCTATAACCTATCTATCTGTTATACACATGAGAAAAGAATCACCTTCTCAACACCCATATAGCAAATAGCGCGACACGGACATTTCAATGATTATCAGTGCCAGAAACTAAGTGGGCTTTATACCAAGTTTAATTCCCCGCCCATAACAAGGAATCATACAACTCAGTTGTTGACATGAGTCCTCAATTGAAACCCCCACCTAATCTTAACTCCCTTCTCAATATGAATTTCATTTAATCCGTATTCATAATCCTTTCCTAAATTCTTACTCCTTCATAGACACACAACAATCTTGCTGTAAACTTGTCAATCATTCGCTTAATCCATATCAGATCACGGGGTGATCTCATTGTATATATTACGATTCATTTCTATTCTATGATCGTTTTGTTTTACGATCTCCTACCACTGTACTTTGAGTCTTTTAGACTCTTTCTATTCATCATTACTGTTCAACTTTATTATCAGAGTTAGGAAACTCTGTATCTTTTATAACCCGCCGAGATTCATCTTTGAATCTTATCGACACACTAACTCTATTTGAGTTAGATCTTATCCTAGTCACTGTGGTTATTAGTCTAGGGTATCACTACCCAAGGTTTATAGCCAACAGCTCTAATACCAACTGTAGCATCCCCAAATCCGGGTCCCAAATCACCACGGATCATGGTATGCTAATTCTATAACTATTGCGGAAGATATAAATATAAATTGTTTATACATTAAACTTTACACACTATTTCCCCAAGGCCGAGTTACCTTAACATACACAATTCATAACTTATTTGACTTACAACATTATTATCATACTATACTATTACATTTTTAGCTGCACTTATTATCCCAAGCTAGGCTTGGTCTTGTCCTTTCCTGTATTCGACGTATTCGTCTTAATCTGCAATGTTAAATCATGATATAGCAAGGGTGAGCAATAGGTTTTCCCAACAATTTTAAGTTCAATAAATTAAAGATATATCATGATAGAAAGAATTAAATAAAAGCTGGCTACAGTTCTACAATATAATTGCGAACTAGCATGAACAAATTTTACATAGCTGAACGAACATTGAACATGAACAACCTTTTATACCTGAAGAATACATGCAGTATGCATTGTGACACCCCCAAATCCAGGTACTTAAATTCCCACATGATTTAGTGTTCACTATACAAACATCATATGTCCATCTACCCATAATAAATGAAATCATTAATAGATAGAAATAAATCCTCTCTTTAGGGAGTTACATCGTATAAATACATAAATCCCAGGTTATACTAACCTTAAATCTTAACTGTGGAAACATAAACAATTAATCATCTTACACATCCTTAACATAAGTCTAAAACAGAAATACATCATCACATAAAATAATAAGTCTTCATCACTTGTTAATCTTGCACTTGCCTTTGCTAGTAGAAGGCTCGTCGGACCTTTCGTCCTTAACTGCAATGTTATTATTACGCAAGAGTGAGCATGATTGCCCACAAGTATAAAAATGAAATATCAATATATAATAACATGCGAGTGAATCAAAGACTTCTGGAATAAAACTCAACTTTTGAATCAAGAATGAATAACGAGAATCAAAAGATTTGAGGGTCATAAGACTATGTCCTAGGTTATCAAGGGTTGTACTTGAAACCTTTAACAGTCATAAGACTATGGACTCTTCTACTCGTACTTAGGGGGATCAGCCCTTAGTACCATACTGTGCACAATATCTTAACACTAACGCATAAGAAATCCCTATACAGGGTTGTTAATCTCAGTTTGACATTAGAGTCCGCACCAAAGGAAGTTTGGTTTGGATAAATCAATAAGGGTTCTGAAATTTAGAACGTTCATCAACTATGGACTAGTCGAATGATCAATAAGGGTTCACTAGTCTAACAAGGTTCAACAATAAATGATATTTAAATTGAATAAAAATCTCAAGAGGTATACTGATAGAACAAGTGTTGTATATGTGATTTGTAATACCCAAAGATTTTCAAAATAATTAAATAATAAATTTTGCATTTAATTTTTTTTATATATAAAGGTGGGATTATGTGCAAAAGAAAAGTATAGGTATTTATGTGACAAATAAAACTTATTTATTATATGAATAATTATAAATAAATTCTTTTAAGAATTATTGATCATTATAGGTTATATTCTTATTATAAATTAATTTTGTAATAAAAATATTTATTATTTATTTTCCATGAAATATTATTATTATATATATGATATGATTATAAGGATTATTATGATTTGTATTTTATTATATTAGTGAAGTTAATTATTTTAACTTAATTAATAATGGTATATATAAAGGTTATATGGATATGGATTCAAAACCCTAATTCTGTATTTTGAATAAGGAATGAGAATATTAATATAATATTAATTATATTTCAGTAATATAAACATGCTTGATATGTGTGTAATGTAATTTGTGGAACTGTTATGGAGAAACAGTACAAACCCTAACGTTACTGATAAACTATAGTACATAGGTCAATTACGACTATAAAAAAATTATTAAGTTATGTGTTATGTAATTAATAACAATTATTATTATATTTAATATTAATTAGATAAACCCTAATTAATACTTAAAACCCCTAATTACTAAATTAGAACCCTAGTTGCTAAATTATAAACCCTAATTATTAATTTAGCAAGGTCAATGGTAATTAGTATATTATAAAGTCTAATTTTTAAATTCTAGGTAATTAGTAAACCTAATTTAATTAGGGAACCCTAATTCACATTTTTTAGAAACTAAGAACTCCCATTTTAGCCCTAATCTCAAAATCCTAGAACTTGGACTTTTGGAGTTCTAGGGTTAAACCATAATGGGTGAGATGAAATGTCAACCTTGCCACTAAAAGTAAAAGCTAAATGACCAAACTACCCTTTTATTATTTTAATAAGATGGAGTGTAGATCTAGCCCTAGTAAGGAGTTGGTGACCAACTCTAGATAGCCATGTGGTCTAGTACTAGCCTTTAATCAGCCCACAACCTGCCCTCATGATCTGCCATGGTCCTTGCATCAAATTATATATAGATTGAGAGAGAGGAAATTTCATAATTTTGTCCCAATTGTTCACAAACACACCACCAAGCTTCTCTCTCTCTAACCCACGAAATTCTTGAGCATTTCAGTCCCCAAGAGCAGCCCCACTAACAACCACAACAAAATCAGTAGCCAAGAATCATATTTTGTTCAAGAAAGGTAAAACCCTAAACCTAAATTTTGATTTTTGATTCCATGTTAAATGGTAGTTTTTGTGAGTTAAACGTGTTATTTGTAGTCCATATAAATGATCCGGGTTGCTAAATAGTGGATCCATAACATTTATATGCTCGAAGCTAAATTTTTACAAAATCTGGAAATTTTTATTTTTGTTGTCTGACAATGAATGTCAGGCCTTGTAGATCTGTGCTCGTTTATTGTTTTGGTGATTTAAAGGTTTGAAGTTGTAGTCTAGTAAAAGGTCTACACAATCAAGCTTTTAGCTCACCCAGAAAATACATAGAAGCAAAATTATACTTGGTCAAAGTAGCATTGACCAACTGTTCTTGACGAAATCTGGAAAACCCAGAAACGTTAAGAACAACGTCTGACCCGTACTTTGACCGATTCAAAACTTGAGATGGTGATGTCGTTATGATAATCTGATGTTATGTAGTTGTACTCTTACATCACTACTATAAGTTTAAACCTTGATAGCACATAAACCAGACCTAGACAGTAATCTATAAGGCTGCAAAGTAGTACCCTTGTGACTGCTTGAGTTTCTGGGCAACCCAAAAACTCAAGAACACGTCTGACAAGTTCTTTATTGAATTAGATCTTGCATGTAAATTATGTTTGGACATTATAAAGGCTCACCACTTGGACTCTACTAGTTTGTCTACAAAGCCCGACGTCTAGATCACTTATATAACCAACAGACTGAAAGTAATGTACGGTCAAACTAGCCCACTCGCACATGAACTCGATTTTCTGGGAAACCCAGAAAACGCAAGAACATCCTTTCTGACATGGTTTGACCGAATGCTAGTTAGTGATCCTAATGTAGTTTAACTTATGTTAAGGATGTTATATGTACTCTATCATGTGGACTACATGTGACACCACCAAATCCTGGTACTTCATTTCCTCAAGATTTGGTGTTCACTTAATAAAAACATTCATTTCTAACTACCCAATCATAATAAATTGAATAATAAAAACCTGCCCATACAGGACTAAACTTAAATAAAAATCTCCCAGGTTATGTAACCTTTAGTTACAAACATTCAAATGCGGAAAATTAAATAAACTTCATTACAATCTTTAAACCAAAGTCTGATAATAAAACTATCGCAACTATTATAAGTCTTCAATATTTGTTCATCTTTCCTTTTCCCTTACTGGTGCTAGGTATGTCACCCTTTTCAGCTTTAGCTGTAAGAAATTTTACAGGCAAGAGTGAACAAACAAGGCCCACTTGGAATAACAACAAATAAATCTTTGAACTTTTACATCAATTGCCAATACTAGGCTCAATAGAACTGAACAATGTGTTCTATTAACTTTCTGAAAATTATAACATTCACTGAGGGTCTAATGACCACGAATCATGTCCACAATTATAAGTAATCTCTCAACTTTAACTTCAACAGTCATAAGACTATAAGGACTCCACATACTTAGGGGGATCAACCCTTCGTACAATGTATTGTGTACAACCATTTTAACGCTAAGCGTAAACCTCTAATAAAAGAGTTGTTCATCTCAGTATTTAGAATACAAGTCCGCACCAAAGTAAGTTTGGTTTGGATACAATACACCGGTAATTTAGAATTCAACGTAATCAACTAAGGATTAGTTGATTACAACAGAAATAACTATATGCTATGGAATAATCATAACTGAATTGATATTTGTAATTAACATCATGCTTTAGGAATAATCTAATAGCATAAACATTGAATAATCATATCATAATTTGTTTTGAACAATATTAGGTCAAAGTTATTGAGAATTGAATACTAAGCATGCATAGTGAATATTAATTTGAACGATTAAGTTGTTCAACACTAGAATATTAAAATAAAGCGACTCGCATGCTAAATAATAAGTTACATATTCGAGAAACTTGCTCAATATTAAACTATAAGATTTGGGATACTTGTATCATTATGAGCAACTAGATACAATAACTTATTCAATAATAGGCAATCTAGCTCTACGAAAGTGTAGAGGTAGCAACTTACAACAATTGTAATTGAATTTGAAAACAATAACGTACTAATGAAATTAAACTCGCACAATGAAGTTTTGAGTTAGAGAACTTTCCTTTAGCACAAGTTAAACCTTACAACTTGAATCAATACCCTATACATATGTCATCATGACATAATTAGTCATTACCAACATTTTATATCTATAAACAATACATACATCATGTAGGTCGAATTACGCATTCACATAATCAAACTATGTTAATACTAGTTAACACTTGATAACATGTTCATTCATAGTTTAATACTGTAATAATCGTGAATTTTAAGTCACTATATATGTATGTACATTATTGATTTTTTTTTAAACCTTGTGTTATATAAGGATTTAATATGTGACAACACATGTGAAGTGGTGCATGGGTCAATTAACATATATACTATAGTTATGGATACATACATTTATACATTTCATAAAATGAAAGCTTCAGAAACCTAATTATACATTAGGTAAGACTATTAAATAACCTAAGGGTTATGGTAATACTGAAAAAGTTAGTATTTAATATGTATACTAACTTAAGTGGGTAAACTTAGTATTTTAAGTGACTAATAATTTTTAAACCTAATTCTTGTAAATCTAATTAGGTTATGAGATAAAGTCACATGTATAAGTAATTAAACTTCATATGATTGGAAATGGAAGCCCTAAATAATCAAATTGGGTAACATTATTAAAATTTCTAGACTATGTTTAGTACATAGCCCAAAACAATTAAAGAAGAAGCCCAAAGGAATAAAATACAATCTAATACTTAGCCCGCTTAATTAGGAGTATTGTAGACATTTGATTAATAAAAATTGGGCATTTAAAATAAAAGCTAAATGGAGGATATTATGGGCTAGAGGATCCTAAGTGGAATAATTAAGCTAACTTGTCCATTAGTAGAAATTATTAAACACAAGGACAATTTTGTCAAGCTCCCATTGGTTGCCACTCCATTATGCACCTTTAATCATGTCTAGACTAATGGATGTGATAATGCAAAGCTTTTACCCAATGGACAACAAAATAGTTATGGGGGTTATTAGTGAATTGCCCATTTCATTTTGTAAACACATTTCATTCTTCCAACATCTCATTTTTCTCTCCATCTTCTTCTTCTATCTTTTGTTCCCAAGCTAGCCAACTTCAAAGAGAGAAAAGAGAGAGAGGGTTTCGGCTATAGAGAGAAAGAGATAGGAGTGCTAGTTGTTCATGCTTCCTAAGTTTATTACTTACGTTGGAAAATCAAGAAAGGTAGCACCTAAGTCAAGGTATAACTTACCTTCATCTTCTTCTTTTACTTTGTTTTGCTAGCTTGAGTTTTGATGGGGTTATGTACAAATACTCAAGATACACTAGTTCTACATATCATCATGTATGGAACTAAGTATCTTGAGTGTTAGATCAAAGACTTAGAGGAAGAAAATGAGCATATGTTCTCCAAGGGTGAAAACTCTTGTTTTTCTTCCACTAAATCTTGTGTAACTCAAGTTTTACAACTTGGAATTGTGATCCGTCGAAGGGGGGTGCTAGATACATGAGTTATGTAGTAAACCCAAGTGGTAGAACACAAATCTAGCAAGTTTTGAAACCTTTGAGACTATTTTTCCCAAAACAGTCTACTTTGCATATTGAGACTTTGAAAACCTTAAATCAGCTACTGATCCGTTTTTCATGAGGCTGTTTCGGTCAGTTTCTTGTCTTTTTAAAATTTGAGAAACATCACAGAGGTACCTTAAGAAGTTATCTACGTGTAGGAAAAAGAATGGACGCATTTCGACTTATAGGTTGTGAGTAATGGCCAATTCCGTAAAGGACTCCGAAATATTAACCTTCGAATATCTCACTGCGTATACACTGAAAAATTCCAAAATTTGTACAGTGGCTTTATATATGTTAAGAGAACATACCCTGAAAAGTTCAGATTTTTCTGAGTAAAACTCAATTTATTAAAAATAGACCAAGATCCGAGTGTTTTGGACATTTTAAAAATAGTAAACCATTTTCTAAAATTCTAGAAAAATTAGGGGATCATTGTTGGTTCATATTCTGTCAAAATTCAGAAGTTGAGAATTTTTGAAGTCAGTTTGCTATTTTTCCTAAAAAATGGTTAAGTTATGAGTAAAAGGAAATAAATAGTTAAATGGTACAGAAACAACTACAACTTTATTATTACAACAGTAAAACTGTGAGTTTGAATACAAATATTATCTTCTAGACAATATCTATACTCAAATAAATCCTCATCACATTTATTGATACATTATTTTACAAAAATGGTGAGGACTACTAAACAACTCTCTCTAACCTTCATTCCATACCCCTACTGCACTTCGCTATATTCTCGCCTCCAGAAGAAGAAAAAATGGAACAAAAAGGAAAAGGGTGAGCTCAACTAGCCCAAGAAGAATATTATGACTAAGATAATATACAACAAATTATCATTAGTCTTCAACAGGGAAAAATCTAATAGAATACAATAGACAACAAATTTTAAATCAATATTCGGCTTTAAATAATAATTCATTAGAAGAGTTAAGTAGAGAATGCAAACTACTATCTTCTATGTATGAATTTAAAAGTTCATCGCTCATCTTTATCCCCTCGTAACATCAATCAATATATATCTCGAATCAAATATTCATCTTTGCACTACTGACCAAAGATATTCATCGATTGGTCATGTTCATCTAAACACTGCTCATCTTTTTTTGCTACGGGCCAAAGATATTCTTCAGAAATCATTCATCTTTTGCACTACAGCCAAAAGATATTCAATAATATCATCATTTAAGACTGAGGATGATGAAAAATATTTTTAAAGGAACGAATCCAGTGAAACAAAATGACAAGGATTAAGGATTAAGGATTCGTGCTTTGTTTTATCCATGTCCAAAAATACCTCAAAAATAATCATAGTGGTGTAAAATTCAAGAATGATCAAAACATGGATACAATCAAAGCTAGTATCCACAATAGATATTTTAGATTTAAAAGAAAATTTTCATTTTTCGATGAATAGTGCCGTGATTCGTGAATAAGTCTGCAGATATCGTGAATAATGTCGATATCGTGAATAGTAACTCAGACACCAAAAGTTCCAAATTTGATAAAACTTGGATCAATATTTCAAAGATAATGATATTGAAGAAATAATATCATTACTGAAAATAATAATATCCCTTACCTCGAAAGACTCAGTACTTCTAGTTGAAACACCGGATACTTGAACTTGCACCGTATAGAAATACTCAAAGTATACTCAAAATACTCACAAGAATACGCTCGATAATATAGAGAGAAAACTTGAGCTTTACGGTGTGATTTTCAATTCTAACCTAAGCACCCTATTTATAGAAATTGCTTAGACACTAAAGCGAAAATTTAATATAATATTAATATATTATATATAAATTTCTACACACACAATCTATGATCTGAATTTAGCCATTCTTGACAACAAATAAGTCTACCAAACAAATCAAAAACGTTTTTGTAATTAAAAATATTTTAAACTTCCAAAAATTAATTATTTCGGAGCTTCAGAACTTTAATAATTCATAATAAATAGTCCTTTTATCAGAAAATTGAATCTCGCGTCTTTTTTATAGGAAATTCAATTCTCTACAACTTTGCGTAAAGAAAGTTTTTCAAAATTCCAATCGAAATTGACCAAAATCCACAAACCAAGCGATTTTACAAAAGCTATAATCAAATTTCACTAATAAATGGGGTCCACCAACATGTTTAACATGTTTTAAACATTTATTGCAACAAAATACTCTTCCTCCTCAGTATACTCATATATCCCACATTCGTTGTAAAATATCACCATTATTATATTATTAAAATATAATAATACATTTAAATAATTATCTTATCGTAAAAAGATAAAATTTCAATTTTCAACAATTGTCACATTAAAATTTTTCTCCATCTATATCCACATAAAATCAATATTTTCCTCATCATATGAATCAATAATTAATTATTCACAAATAATATTACGAATCACAATATTGACAACCGTGCGCTTCCTCAGAAAGAGGGGCTTTCCAATAAGAATTTTTCCTTCTTGGGCGCAATTAGGTGACCAAACCTCTCCTTAGATGTAACTTTCTAGACATTGCCAATAATGTTATCTAATAATATTATTCAGATAATATGAATTATTGCATCGATAATGAAAAATACCGTGTAATGACAATTATTGAAACAACAGCAATATAAAATATCAACGCAACAATTATTAAATCAATAAAATATTGAATAATAATTCATCGTCACCATTATTGAGTAGTGCCTTCTTACGTAAGAATCAATAATTGGTGCAATACCGCAGTGCTATCTTATTGTGTTTTAACCAACCGATTATTTTAACAAGATAATCTGCAAACAACTACGCTTATTTTTAAACAACTTATATTTGTCGTTTTCTTCATCCAATCGCTTTTCCATGGGGCCCACATATGGTCACTACTTGTCATCATTTATATTCCCACAAGCATTTAATATTCCACGACCAAACGAATATTCCTCGACAACAATGAATATTTTATAACCACTTGCTTATTTTGAAATATTTTGCGTATTTTACCCATAACTATCCACATTAATCAAATCAACCCTTACTATTTCAAAATAATAAATAAAGAAAATTAAATTTCATTAATAATAAGTTGGGGTCTTACAACCTCCCTCCTTATGAAATTTCGTCCTCGAAATTGGCGTGCGATACACTGTGTGTTTCAAAAGGTGAGGATACCTCGCTTTCATTTCCGCTTTCCAATTCCTGTGTCATTTCCTCTATAGCATGATTCCTCCACAAAACTTTAACTTGTGGTATGACCTTTTACACATAGGACATGCTCCTTCCTATCCAAGATCTTGACAGTACCTCCTCATACGTTAAGTCTTGGCTATCTCATCCTGTTCTAACTCTATAACGTGATTCGGGTCTTTCACATATTTACTGAAGTACGGATATGTGAAACACATTATGAACACGAGACATACTTTGAGGAGGTAACGCGAGTCTATAGGCTACATTTCCTACTCGGTCAAGAATTTGAAATGGACCAATAAATCGTGGATTGAGCTTTCCTCTCTTCCCAAATCTTGTAACTCCCTTCCATGGAGCAACTCGCAACAATACATGATCCCCTATACTAAATTCCACGTCCTTTCGATGAAGATCCGCATAACTCTTTTGTCGATCTTGTGCCGTTTGTATACGTTGTCGAATCATTTGGATCTTTTCCGTAGTCAAACGTACCCAACAATGTTGCTTCACCCACCTCGTCCCAACATACTGGAGAGCGACACTTTCGTCCATATAATGCTTCAAATGGAGCCACACCTATACTTGCCTAATAACTGTTGTTGTAGGAGAATTCCACCAATGGTAAATACTTATCCAAACTGCCCTTGAAATCTAGGACACGGAGTCTTAATAAATCTTCAAGAGTTTGAATAGTACTTTCTGATTGTCCGTCCGTTTGAGGATGGTATGCCGAACTGAATCGTAAATCCGTGCCCATAGCTTTTTGCAAGCTAACCCAAAATCTTGAAGTGAATCTTGGGTCACGATCCGAAACTATGGATACAGAGCATGCCATGCAACCTCACAATCTCATTCACGTATATACTAGCAAGATGTTCAAGGAATAAGTCTCCGTGATCGGCAAGAAATGAGCGGACTTGGTTAATCTATCAACAATAACCCAAATAGCATTGATGCCTTGAGAAACCGTAGGAAGACCCAATGAATGAAATCCATGGTAATATGTTCCCACTTCCATTTCGAATCTCAAGTGGTTGCAACGGACCCTTAGGTACTAGATGCTCCGCCTTTATACGTTGACAAGTTAAACCCATCGAGATAAACTTTGCAATCTCTCTCTTCATATTGTTCCACCAAAATGTATGTCAAAGATCACGATACATTTTAGTACTTCCAGATGGATTGTAAATGGTGTATTGTGCCTCCATCATAATCTTGTACTTCAAATCGAGTCGATAGGGACATAAAGTCTAGAGTAGACTCAAGTATTCCTTCTTCATCAATTCTCGCTTAGGAATAGCTCCTTCTTGTACTTTCTTCTTCATACGCATCAGCTCCGGGTCGGTGGCTTGAGCAACCTTAACTTTTTCTATTAAAGTTGGCTCTACGCGTATACTTGACATCATCGCACTCATTCTCGCTTATGATCTTCTACTCAACGCGTCGCCTACCACGCTTAAACTTTTCGGGATGATATTGAATAGTGTGGTCGTAGTCTTTCAATAGCTCGAGCCAACGTCGCTACTGGCGTGTTGAGTTCTTTTTGAGTGAAGAAATATTTAAGGCTTTTATGGTGCGAATATATCTCCACTTTCTCCCCATATAGATAGTGCCTCCATATCTTTAAGCGCCGAAAAGCGACTATCATGCTGAACTCTAGATCATGGTAGGATAATTCCTCTCATACTCTTTTAGTTGTCGCGAGGCATAGGCTATGACTTTCCCACGTTGCATGAGAACACATCCTAACCCTTTGCACGAAGCATCATTTGTAGATAACAAATCCATCCGAACCAAATGGTATTGTTAGAACAGTGCCAAATAAGTTTCCTCTTAAGCTCTTGGAAACTCTTCTCGCATTCTTCGCTCCAAAGCAATTTTGTATCCTTCCGAGTTAGCCGGAGTTAATGGAGTAGCAATTCGAGAAAATCCTTCCACGAATCTCCAATAATAACCACTAGACCGAAAGCTACGTGCTTTGATCAATCACTTTTTGGTTGCTCCCAACTTTGTATTGCTTCAATCTTCGCTTTGATCAATGGATACTCCATGTTTTGACACCACGTGCCCAAGAAATGCTACTTCCTCAAGCGAACTCGCATTTCTTCAATTTGGCATATAGTTTGTTTTCACGAAGCCTTTGGAGTACCGACTTTTCAAATGGTGCTCATGATCTTCACGACTTTTGGAATATATGAGGATGTCATCAATAAAGACAACAACAAAAACCGATCCAAATATTCCTTGAATACTCGATTCATCATATCCATGAAAGCCGTAGGAGCATTAGTCAATCCGAAAGACATGACTAAGAATTCATAATGCCCGCACCTAGTTCTAAAGCGCGTCTTTGGAATATCCTCGCCTCTAATCTTCAACCGATGATATCCGAATGAAGATTGATTTTTGAAAAGAATTGTGCCTTCAGAATCGTCAAACAAGTCATCAATACGAGGTAGAGGATACCTATTCTTGATGGTGACATGGTTCAATTCCCGATAGTCAATACAAAAGTCGCATACTCCCGCTTTCTTCTTTCTGAATAAAACAGGAGCACCCAAGGAGATGTACTTAGGGCCAGATGAAACCGATGTCTAACAATTCCTCAGTAGTTGGACCTTTAACTCCTGAAGTTCAATAGGAGCCATTCGATATGGGGTTTTAGAAATTGGCTTTGTACCGTGTTCAAGATCAATAAAGAATTCAACTTCACGTTAAAGGGTAGGCCGGAAGTTCTTCAGAAATACGTCGGAAAGTCAATAACAACAGAATATTATTCAAATTTGACGTGTCTTTATTCAAATCCATAACATGGGCTAAGAAAGCTTGACATCCGCTTTTTCAATAAACGAATAGCTTTATGATTAGATATGACAATGATTGATTTTAATGGTTTAGTTGCTTGAATTCATACAACAGGTTGGTTAGGAATATGAAAACTAACAACCTTACGAAAACAATCAATTTTGGCATGATGAGTAGTTAACCAATCAATCCCTAAAATCACATCAAAAGCAAGTATCTTTAAAGAGATAAGGTCAACAGGTAAGGTGATGGTGCCAACTTGAATCAAACAAGATTTATAAACAGTGGATGTGATGAAAGTTTCTCCTAACGGAGTTTCCACAGATATAGGTCAAAGTTTAATTTCTCCGAGTCAAGTTTAAACGTTGAGCACATGCGGAGAGAGATAAATGAATGGGTAGCACCAGATCAAGTAAGGTATAAACTTCGCAAGAATTTATAAATAGCTTACCCGTGATCACCTCATTTGGGTTCCTCGCATTTTGACCCGATCACAACAAACGCTCTTCCCGAAATCGTTGACTTTGACTTTTCTCGGGATGATCTTTTGAGTCACCGTCCCCGCTTAACTAGGTTTCCCTACCGCATAAATCTCGAGCGATATGTCCTTCCTTTCCACAATTATAGCATACCTTGAACTGTTGTGGGCGGACCGTTTGGTGATATGTCCCTCTTTCCCTCATTTATAGCATATGATCGGTGGTCGTTCTCCTCCCATAGAACCAGATTCTTTGCGCCAGATCGCTTTTCTTCACATGGTCGTTGTTAAATCTCCTCTTTTAAAATCTCCTCCCGACTCGCTTCTTCTATTTTCATGGCCATGATTACCACCAGAGTGGTTACCATTTTTGTCCGCTCTATTTCTTTCTCCATTGGTTATCATTATTCGTTGATTGCTATCTCTCGATACGATCCTCGGTTATGGTCCTTGGTTGAACATACTCGTTATCTCGCTCTAACAATTGAGCCCCATTAACAACATCCTGAATAGAGAGAAAATTTATGAGAAATGAGATATTGTCATATCTTGGGGTTTCAAACCTCTCGAAACATCCGCGTCATCGTTCCTCATTCTCCACCAAATGAGGTGCAAACACGGATAACTCTGCAAACTTTGCCTCGTCTTCGAGACACCGCTCGTTGTTGTTTTTTAATCATGAACTCCACTTCCTTCATATGACGAACACTTTCGGAAAGTATTTGTCATTAAATAGTTTCAAACGTCTCCCAAGACATGCTTGAAAAGTACCGGATGGGTACGCTTCACGACTCCCACCATGAATCCGCCTTCGCCACGGAACATAAAGGTGGCGAATGGAACCTTCTGTTCTCCGTGCATCCCAAGACATCGAATATCTTGGTAATTTGCTTGACCCATGTTTTCGCCATGATCGGATCCGGCTTTCCCTTAAATTCGGTGGTCCCAACTCTTTGAATCGCTTGTTTGTGACAACCCGTGAATTGCTATCATTTCCTCCTATATTTTGAACACGAGTCTCCTCGTCGATTTTGCATGAACTGCAAAAGCTTCTAAACATCCCTCGTTCATCATCTCGCTTTCCGGTGGTGTTGTTCACAAGAGGAACATTGCCCGACTGTTGCACGCGTTCTCCTCGTTGGTGAGTACATGCGTCTCCACGGTCTCATTTCCATTGTTAATATTCTCAATCGACATTCTCAAATCATCGCCATAAAACAAGGGTTAATTAAGGAAATCAATATATCACATAATATCCCTATATACTGACCAACTAACAAATAAGCTTAGTTAGGACACACTAGCGAAGGATTTACTCGTCTCTCCCCTCCTAGTTCTATTCCCCGATCTCCGCCAGAGATCATATCCCTAAGCTCTGATACCAACTGTGACGCCCCCAAAATAGGTATACATCACCCATTATGAGTTGTCAATACATGGTACGTAAACAACTACAACTTTATTATTACAACAAGAAAAGCGTGAGTTTGAATACAAATATTATCTTCTGAACAATATCTATACTCAAATAAATCCTCATCATATTTATTGATACATTATTTTACAAAAATGGTGAGGACTACTAAACAACTCTCTCTAGAACCTTCATTCCATACCCCCCGACTGCATACTCGCTATATTCTCGCCTCCCCGAGAAGAAAAATGGAACAAAAAGGAAAAGGGTGAGCTCAACTAGCCCAATAAAAGAATATTATGACTAAGATAATATACAACAAATTATCATTAGTCTTCAACAGAAAAAAATCTAATAGAATACAATAGACAACAAATTTTAAATCAATATTCGCAATGAAATAATAATTCATTAGAAGAGTTAAGTAGAGAATGCAAACTACTATCTTCTATGTATGAATTTAAAAGTTCATCGCTCTATCTTTATCCTGTAACATCAATCAATATATATCTCGGAATCAAATATTCATCTTTGCACTCTGAGCCAAAGATATTCATCGATTAGTCATGTTCATCTAAACACTGTTCATCTTTGCACTAGGGCCAAAGATATTCTTCGAAATCATTCATCTTTTTGCACTACTGGGCCAAAGATATTCAATAATATCATCATTTAAGACCGAGGATGATGAAAATATTTTTAAAGAAACGAATCCAAGTTGAAACAAAATGACAAGGATTAAGGATTAAGGATTAGTACTTTGTTTTATCCATGTCCAAAAATACCTCAAAAATAATCATAGTGGTGTAAATTTCAAGAATGATCAAAACATGGATACAATCAAAGCTAGTATCCACAATAGATATTTTAGACGAAAAAGAAAATTTTCATTTTTCGATGAATAGTCTTGAGTATTATAGTGAATAAGATCAGATATCGTGAATAGTGCCGTATACGTGAATAGTAACTCCGACACCAAAAGTTCCAAATTTGATAAAAACTTCAGATCAATATTTCAGCATAATGATATTGAAGAAATAATATCATTACGAAAAATAATAATATCCCTTACCTCGAAAGACAGTACTTCTAGTTGAAACACCGGATACTTGAACTTGCACCGTATAGCAATACTCAAAGTATACTCAAAATACTCACAAGAATACGCTCGATAATATAGAGAGAGAAAACTTCAGTTTCTGGTGTGATTTTCAATTCTAACCTAAGCACCCTATTTATAGGAAATTGCTTAGAACACCAAAAGCGTAAAATTTAATATAATATTAATATATTATATATAAATTCCTCGCACACAATCTATGATCTGAATTCAAATGCATGCTTGACAACAAATAAGTCTACCAAACAAATCAAAAACGTTTTTGTAATTAAAAATATTTTAAACTTCCAAAATTAATTATTTGAGACTTGAAACTTCAATAATTCATAATAAATAGTCCTTTTATCAGAAAAATTTGAATCTCACGACTTTTTATAGGAAATTCAATTCTCTACAACTTTGCGAAGAAAGTTTTCAAAATTCCAAACAAAAATTAACAAAAATCCACAAACAGACGATTTTACAAAGCTATAATCAAATTTCAATCAATAAATGGGGTCCACCCACATGTTTAGTATGTTTTAAACATTTATTGCAACAAAAAATACTCTTCCTCCTCAGATACTCATATATCCCACATTCGTTGTAAAAATATCACCATTATTATATTATTAAAATATAATAATACATTTAAATGAATTATCTTATCGTAAAAAGATAAAATTTCAATTTTCAACAATTGTCACATTAAAATTTTTCTCCATCTATATCCACATAAAATCAATATTTTCCTCATCATATGAATCAATAATTAATTATTCACAAATAATATTACGAGAATCACAATATTGACAACCGAGGCGGTTCCTGGAAAAGAGGGGCTTCCAATAAGAATTTCTCCTTCTTGGCGCCGCAATTAGGTGACCAAACCTCTCCTTAGAAGCGTAACTTTCTAGACATTGCCAATAATGTTATCTAATAATATTATTCGATAATATGAATTATTGCATCGATAATGAAAAATCTTTGTGTAATGACAATTATTGAAACAACAACAATATAAAATATCAACGCACAGAATTATTAAATCAATAAAATATCTTTGAGCGATTAATTCACGTAACCATTATTGAGTAGTGCCTTCTTACGTAAGAATCAATAATTGGTGCAATACCGTAATAACTTCTTGTGTTTTAACCACCGAGTATTTTAACAAGATATTAATCTTGATAACAACTACGCTCGTTATTTTTAAACAACTTATATTTGTCGTTTTCTTCATCCAATCGCTTTTCAGTTATGGGGCCCACACATGGTCGCTACTGAGTCAATGCGAATATTCCCAAGCAAAGATCTGAATATTCCACGACCAAACGAATATTCCCGACAACAATGAATATTTTATAACCACTTGCTTATTTTGAAATATTTGCAGTATTTTACCCATAACTATCCACATTAATCAAATCAACCCTTACTATTTCAAAATAATAAATAGAGAAAATTAAATTTCATTAATAATAAGTTGGGGTCTTACAATATTGATTATTGAAATTAGCACTTTGTGCAATTGAATTTCGTTCTATTGCTATTGAACTGTGAATTAAATTAAAGTTCCTTATTTATGAACTATTTATGAAATAGATCTATGCTAATTGTATCAGCTAGATCAAGCATGTCTAAATTTGTTAACTCAAATGTGTTTTAAATAGTTGTTCTTATTAAATTAATATGATAAGAACTCTTGACTGAGAAAATGACGAATTTGATTAAGGCATGATATCAATTCCGGATTATTAAGTGTTTATGCATAAATCACGAGGTATGAAAGGCTGATCCCCTTGAATACCAAAACTTATTAAGAGGTCCAGTTTAAATCACTGAGCACGTTGGCAAATGTTCATGGTTATTCAAAACCACTCAGTTCATGTTATTCAATTATCGAATATTCAATTGTTGATTATTAATTCATGTTCCTTCACAATCTTATACTATTGTTGAACATTGAACGCAATATTTCTTTCTAAGTCATGATATATCTCCCTTGTATATAAACTTACGAAGCAAATTAGTTACTTACTCTTACTATATCATGACATCTATTTCGGTTAAGCCCGAAGGATCCAACACGAAGAACAAGGGCAAGGGTAAGATCCAGGAGTAGTTTAGAATGAATGTCAATTTAACTATTATCTGATGGAATTTCTTAAGTAAACTGTTTATATTATGAATGGTGTATTTAAAGTTAAGGTTATGGAGACCTTGGGACCATTTTATGAGACTTTATTATAATGAACAATGTATGTTTATTATTTCGTAGTAGTTATAGAATGATTATGATGATGATAGATCGTGAGCACTGAATCTGAGGTGAGAGAACCTGGATTTGGGGGCGTCACAAATACTACTGAAATCATCATTTAACATTCCTATTATTAACACATAACATTTATTTTGAAAATTTGTATACTTAAACAAAACGCTGTAAACCTTCGCTAACTTCATGACTGCTTATTTCCACATTTACATACGCTTTACCTTCTCAGATTCTTCTTCTTCTTCACTGAGTTCTTTCTTCCTAACTCTAACTAAGTACTCACAATATAACGTATAATAATAAAATAGGTATTAAATATATAATATAATTCTAACTTTAACTGACATCAGTTATAAAAATTTGAAAATCAAAAGCCATAAGGGCTTGTTTGGCTAGCTTAATAAAATAACTCTTTAATCCTTACACCTTGTTTTGGGTAAACTTAATTAAAACAAATGGATTAATCCTTATACCTTGTTTGATAAAACATCATTAGATTAAAGACTTAATATGCAATAAGACATGTTTGGCAAAACTAAATTAAACTCTTTTAATTTATTTTACTAACTCCTTTATAGCAAAAGTTATTTGTCACACTTCTACTTAATTAAATAATCAATTTAATCAATTCAACTACTAATCTATTAAATTACTTTAACACATAATTCAATACCACAAAACTATAACTTTCTTTATAATTATAATTTTATTTAATCAATTCTAACACCTTATTTTAATTACAAAATCTAATTAAAATATTATAATTCATTTAATCATTATTAGCTCTCTAACTTAATTATTAAATTAAATTAGTATATAATCTCATAACAATTAATTTTCTTAGCTCCTTAATTATTTATTCAATAAATAATTAATTAAACCATATCAACTCAAATTGAACAATTATTTATTCAACAATAAATATATTCACTAAATATTTATATAAATCAATAAATATTTAATATTTAATATTTAATATTTAATTATTTAATCAACAAATAATTAACTAAACCACATCAACTCAAATTGAACAATTATTTATTCAACAATAAACCCATCCATTAAATACTTATATAAATCAATAAATATTTAATATTATAATTTAAAATTACGGAATGTTACATCATTCCCTCCTTTACAAGGATTACATCCTCGAAATCACAACTCAAATAAATCGATCGTTACATTCTTCCCTACTTACAAAGATTCTCTCCCTAGAATCGAAGACACAGATTAAACAAATAACTCGTGGTACTCTTTCAATATTTTCTCTTGAGTTTCCCACGTAGCTTCTTGACGTTGTGGTTCCTCCATATCACCTTCACAGAAGGAATCACTTTATTCCTGAGCACTTGTTCTTTCCTGTCGACTATCTGGATAGGAACCTCTTCATAAGACAAATCTTTCTCGAACTGCAACGGTTCGTACTCGATCACATTTTTGTAGTCGGGTTTATATGGTCGTAACACCGAAATGTGAAAAACATTATGAATGTTTTCCAACTCTGGAATTAGAGCTACCTCGTAAGCCACTTCTCCCACTCTTTGCGACACTTCAAAGGGTCCAATAAACCTCGGGCTTTGCTTTCCCTTTTACCGAAATGAATTTTCCCCTTCCAGGGAGAAACTTTTAGGAATACAAAAGTTCCTACGTCGAATGCACGATCTTGTCTGTGTAGATCAGCATACTTTTTCTGTCGGTCTTAGGCTACTACTAATCTTATCCTGATGAGTTTGACAATGTCAGTAGTTTGTTGCACTAGTTCTGGTCCTAACAGTTGGCGTTCACCGACTTCATCCCAGCACATTGGAGTTCTGCACTTTCTACCGTACAATGCCTCGTAAGGTGGCATGCCGATGCTCGCATGATAACTGTTGTTGTAAGCAAATTCTACCAACGGTAATTGTTCTTCCCAGCTTCCTTTAAAGTCCATGACACATGCTCTCAGCATATCTTCAAATGTCTGAATTGTTCGTTCGCTTTGGCCATCTGTTTGTGGATGATAAGCCGTACTCATTCGTAACTATGTCCCCATGCATTCTTGTAGTCTCTTCCAGAAATTAGACGTGAATCGCGGATCTCTATCGGACACAATTGATACTGGCACTCCATGCCTCGAAACGATCTCTTTAATGTACAATCTTGCCAACTGATCAAGATTGAATCTAATCTTTATGGGTAAAAAGTGCACTGACTTTGTCAGTCTGTCCACTATCACCCAAATCGCATCACACCCTCTTTGAGTAGTTGGAAGACCCACCACAAAATCCATCGTGATGTGTTCCCACTTCCATTCCGGAATTTCCAACGGTTAAAGTAATCTGATGGGTCTTTGATGTTCAGCTTTTACTCTTTGACATGTCAAGCATTTCGCGTCGCATTCTGCAATGTCCCTTTTCATATTCGGCCACCAAAAATGTCGGCGCAAATCTTGATACATTTTCGTGCTTCTTAGATGAATTGAATATTTTGAGCTATGAGCTTCGGTCAAAATTTCTTCTTTCAGTTCTGGTGTTGCTGGAACCCAGATTCTTCCCTCAAACCGTAGTAGTCCTTCGGTATCGATCTTGTATTTTACATCACTACTCTCAATTAGATTCTCTTTGATTTTCCCACACTCTTCAACTTGTAGTTGAGCATTCTTCACTTTGTCCACTAAAGTTGGACCCGCTTCTATCTGGAATAGTTGTTCATCAAATTCTTTTGGAAATTTGATTTCCAACTCCAGTTTTGTCATTGCTGAAATGAGCTCCTCCTGAGTTGTTATCAGCATCAACTTCTCCCGAACTTTCCTACTTAAAGCATCTGCCACCACATTCGCTTTGCCCGGATGATAAAAGATTTCACAATCATAATCTTTTATCAATTCCATCCACCTTCTTTGACACATCTTCAAATCCTTCTGAGTGAAAATATACTCCAGACTTTTGTGGTCTGTGTAGATCTCACATTTCTCTCCATAAAGATAGTGTCTCCATATCTTCAAAGCAAATACAACTGCAGCTAATTCCAAATCATGAGTCGGATACCCTTTCTCATAATCCTTCAGTTGTCTTGATGCATACGCAATAACTTTGTCGTTTTGCATTAGAACACAACCCAACCCTTTGTGTGAGGCATCACTATACACCACAAAATTTCCTGTATTATCTGGTAATGTCAACACAGGTGCCATACTTAACTTTTTCTTCAAATCTTGGAAACTCTCTTCACAATTCTCTGTCCAAACAAATTTTACAGTTTTCCTTGTCAAATTTGTTAGCGGAGTGGCTATCTTAGAAAAATCTTGAATAAATCTTCTATAATAACCAGCCAGTCCCAAGAAACTCCTCATTTCTGACGATGTTCTTGGTTGTTCCCAATTGATTACAGCTTCCACTTTTGATGGATCCACTGAAATCCCATCTTTGTCAATCACATGACCCAAAAATTGTACACGATCGAGCCAGAATTCGCACTTAGATAATTTCGCATACAATTTTTCCTTTCTTAATGTCTCCAATGTCAAACGTAAATGTTCCACGTGTTCTTCTTGAGTTTTGGAATCCACCAGAATGTTATCAATAAATACCACTACAAACTTGTCTAAAAATGGTTTAAACACCCTGTTCATCAAATCCATGAATGCAGCAGGGGCATTAGTTAAACCAAAAGACATCACCAAAAATTCGTAATGTCCATACCGAGTTCTGAATGTCGTTCTAGGTATATCCTCCTTTCTTACCTTCAATTGGTGATACCCACTTCTTAAATCAATTTTCAAGAAATATTTAGCACCCTTCAATTGGTCAAACAAGTCATCTATTCTAGGTAAAGGATACCTATTCTTAATATTGACCTTGTTTAATTCCCTATAATCAATGAAAAGACGCATTGATCCGTCCTTCTTCTTCACGAATAAAACTGGCACTCCCCACGGCGATACGTTTGGTTGAATATATTTCTTGTCCAGTAGCTCTTGCAACTATACCATCAGTTTTTTCATTTCAACCGGAGCCATTCTGTACCGGGCCTTCGATATCGGTGTTGTTCCCAGCGCTAAGTCGATCACGAACTTAATTTCTCTGTCAGGCGAAAGTCCTGGCAATCCCTCTGGAAACACGTCTTCGAATTCTCTCACTACTGTTATTTCTTCTAGTTTCACACCCTTCTTCTGAGTATCGACTATGTAAGCTAAATAGTCCACACAACCTTGACTCAACAATTTCTTGACTGCATAGTAAATCAGGACATTTCATTTGTCTGGCGACTTTCTACCATAAAATACTACCTTTGGCCAGAGTCATAAGGTTTACACACTTCTTTTGGCGATCGATTATCGCTCCGTATTTGAGCAGTGATCCATTCCCCAAATTACATCAAATTCCCGAGTCTAATCGGAATCAAATCTACCAACAAGATATTCTCCTTAATGTTCACCCTACAGTTCTTGTATACGAATCTAACATGGATTACTTCCTTATTGGCAATTTCTATGATCAAAGGAAAATTCAGTTCTTCTCTAGGCAATTCTAACCTCTTAGCAAATTCATCAGATATAAACAAGCAAGTAGCACCCGAATCAAATAATACATAAGCATTTATATCATTGATTGGGATAATACCTGACACCACATCTTTTGACTGCACAACATCTTGCACAGTCATGTTGAATGTTCTGGCTATGGGTTTGTTTGATGCTGCAGGTTCTGCAATGGCCCATGTACCTCCATTGTTACCTCCATTTCTTCTGGTTGTCACTCCGTCCTTCTTCATAGGGCAATCACGAGCAAAGTGATCCTTGGATCCGCACGTGAAGCACACATTCTTCTTCGGTTGAGTGCAATTAGGGGCGATGTGACCCTCCTGGCCACAATTGAAGCAAACTCGTTTCCCCATCAAGCACGCACCCTTGTGAAATTTCCCGCATGTCGCACATGCTTCAAACTTTTTTTTTTGCTGGTGACCCTGATGGTTTCCAGCACTCATATTCCCATTCCACTTCCTCTTTAAGCTGTTGTTGTTGTTGTTGTTGTTTCCACCGTTACCACCTCCATTCTTAATCTCATTCTCATTTTTCTTCTTCTTTTGTTCCTGATTGAACTTTGTCACTGCCTCGCCTCCACCTTCAGCGAGTACTGCCTTCTCCATCACTGCTGTAAAAGTCTTCAACTGGAACAAGGAAACCCTATTATACAGCCAGGGCTTTAGTCCCTATTCAAATCTCTTTACCTTACGCTCGTATGTGCTGACTTGATACGGCGCAAACCTCGCCAATTCATTGAATTTCGCGGCATACTTAGATACCATCATCGTTCCCTGCTTTAATTCCAGATACTGCACTTCTAACTGACTCTTCGAACTCTCCGGGAAATAGGTCTCAAAGAACAACTCCTTGAACCTATCCCAGGTCATCACTCCTGGCCCTTCACGAGTTTTATTGGCCTGCCACTAATAACTAGCTTCTGCTTTCAACATGAATGTTGCGAAAGCAGTCTTCTGGTCATCCCCTACCTTAGCGACATCGAACACCTTTTCTATCTCCATAATCCAGGTTTGTGCTTCGACTGGATTCATGGACCCACGAAATTCAGGTGGTCCAACCGCCTTGAAATCCTTAAACGTTGTACCATGGTTTTGTAGTTGATTCTACAATGCTCCTGTCAGTAGCGTCACTAGTTGTTGAACGGGGTTACCATCAACATTGTCGTTATTGGTAGTTCTCTCATTATTTCTCTGTCGGGGTGGTTCACGTCTGGGAGGCATTTTCTGTTAAAACAAAACATCTATTAGACTATTACTCATCTTCTTTAAGTATTTTCTAATTAACTTGCCTCCATAAAAGAAATAACCACATAACACATAACACTCTAAATAAAGTAACAACTTTTATTTATTCAAAACCTTTTTGGAAAACATAAAATAATAGCATCACTGCTATCTACATTACTTTCCTGAACTAAAAAAGTTTCAGGACAACATCATAGTCATATCCCATAGGTTGCATAACACTTGGGATTTACAATTTATTTAACCTTTCACTCATCGTACAACAGCTACGATGTTCTATTAAGATACTTCTTAGCCCTATCACGTTCTTCCTCCATAACTCGAAACATTGTTCTACAATCTAACACGAATGATGGCAGCGTCTCGAACTGAATCGGATATCCCATGACCCGATCTTGAGCTCGATTAATTGCGGTGTTAAATACTTTATCCATCTCTTCCATCTGTATCCTCTTTGCTTGCGTGTCTCTTGCTGCTAATCTGGTTCGTTGAAAAGCATCCTCGTAAGCATCTTCAGCTCTTGCCCTCTTAGCAGCTTCTTCTCTCGACTTTTCTTGATTCGGCGACCACTTGATCGATTGTTCTTTCTCTCCTTGATGCATACTAGTTTCTCCTCAACATTTGTCGATCGTTCTTCACGATCCTAGATCTACGCCGTCTTTTTGTGTCATTGCGATTCATTGTTCATTACTATCTCCTATAACTCCTCAATCAGATCCTCGAAGTTCCACGTTACGGTCATGCACCTCATCGTATATACGGCCAGCTATCGAGTTAAGTGGAATCCTTTCCTCTTCGTCCTCGTCATCCTCATCCTCCTGTGGTAACTCAACGGGATACTCCTCGTCTATCTCTACATCATCATCCTCATCCTCAACTACTGTGACCAACGGGGCTAACTCCCATGGTAGTAGTTGTTCCCAAACTACCTGAATGTCACGAGGCTCCTCCTTTATAGGCATTTGAGGTCCCTCTTCCCTAGCCTGACTGGATTCTCCAACATTAGTTATCCTGACAATAAAGTTTTAAAGTTTTAATTATTAATCATTACTACTCGACACTCACGAGTACATAAATTATAATCACATAAGCACATAAGTGTTTTATTACTTCTTTCTTAAAACTCGATAAGAGCTATCTCCACTATCTTTTCAAAGGTTACTTCCTAAGGCTTTTCCCCCCACCTAAGGTACATAAGGTAAAGCTTTGATACCAACCTGTGACACCCCCAAATCCTGGTACTTCATTTCCTCAAGATTTGGTGTTCACTTAATCAAAACATTCATTTCTAACTACCCAATCATAATAAATTGAATAATAAAAACCTGCCCATACAGGATTAAACTTAAATAAAAATCTCCCAGGTTATCTAACCTTTAGTTACAAACATTCAAATGCGAAAAATTAAATAAACTTCATTACAATCTTTAAACCAAAGTCTGATAATAAAACTATCACAACTATTACAAGTCTTCAATATTTGTTCATCTTTCCTTTTCCCTTACTGGTGCTAGGTACGTCACCCTTTTCAAACTTTAGTAGTAAGAAATTTCTGAGCAAGAGTGACCAAACAAGGCCCACTTGGAATAACAACAAATAAATCTTTAAACTTTTACATCAATTACCAATACTAGGCTCAATAGAACTGAACAATGTGTTCTATTAACTTTCTGAAAATTATAACATTCACTGAGGGTCTAATGACCACGAATCATGTCCACGAGTTATAAGTAATCTTTCAACTTTAACTTTAACATACGTAAGACTATAAGGACTCCACGTGCTTAGGGGATGAACCCTTTATCTGATGTATTGTGTACAACCATTTTAACGCTAAGCGTAAACCTCTAATAAAAGAGTTGTTCATCTCAGTATTTAGAATACAAGTCCTCACCAAAGTAAGTTTGGTTTGGATACAATACCGGGTAATTTAGAATTCAACGGTAATCAACTAAAGATTAGTTGATTACAACAGAAATAACTGTATGCTATGGAATAATCATAACTGAATTGATATTTGTAATTAACATCATGCTTTAGGAATAATCTAATAGCATAAACATTGAATAATCATATCATAATTTTCTTTGAACAATATTAGGTTAAAGTTATTGAGAATTGAATACTAAGCATGCATAGTGAATAGTAATTTGAACGATAAAGTTGTTCAACACTAGAATATTAAAATAAAGCGACTCGCATGCTAAATAATAAGTTACATATTTGAGAAACTTGCTCAATATTAAACTATAAGATTTGGGATACTTGTATCGTTATGAGCAACTAGATACAATAACTTATTCAATAATAGGCAATCTCGCTCTACGAAAGTGTAAGCAACTTACAACAATTATAATTGAATTTTAAAACAATAACGTACTAATGAAATTAAACTCGCACAATGAATTTTGAGTTAGAGAACTTGCCTTTAGCACAAGCTAAACCTTACAACTAGAATCAATACCCTATACATATGTTAGCATGACATAATTAGTCATTACCAACATTTTATATCTATATAAATAATACATACATCATGTAGGTCGAATTACTCATTCACATAATCAAACTATGTTAATACTAGTTAACACTTGATAACATGCTCATTCATAGTTTAATACTACTGAAATCATCATTTAACATTCCTATTATTAACACATAACATTTATTTTGAAAATTTGTATACTTAAACAAAACTGTCGTAACCTTACTCTAACTTCATGTTATTTATTTCCACCAGATTTACATGTGGTTGGCATTTCATGACTGTTATTGACTATTGTGATTACGAAACCATCGATTAGCTGATGCGATTACAAAACTTGTACTTATCTTGGGCGCATTGTAGCTGGCAGAGTCGAAAACTTCGGCGACCAAGCTCGGCAACAACATGAATAAAAGCCAAATTGGCCTACAAGCTCCAATCTAATAGACTAATTAACATGTAATTTACACATAGACTTCATGTAAACATATTGTGAAGACTTCTAACATGTTTCTACCCATAAAATAACATAAACATCAAATCTACAACACCCAATTTCAATGTTTTTGGCAAAAACTCCATTTTTGACATTTTCAATGGAAATCAACACTGTGATTTTGTTTTTCAATCAAAACAGTAATTTCAAAATACCATAGTTATGATTATACATACTCTATCAAAATCAATAATCAATTTATCAGTTTAACAACTAATTAAACCTTAATTTCTACTTTAAACTAAGCCATATTCATATATATTTTCATATGAATTCACTGTAATATATTTTCTTCCACAAAACCCATACATACATGAACTAGTTTTTCTATAATCATATATAAACTCATGAAATCATCTTATAATCAATAATTTATCATATAAATATAAACACCGCCAATTTATCTTTTATAAAAATTTCACAGAGAACTTTTTGGAGAAGAAGTCTAAACTTTTAAAGAAGAGATTAAGCTCCTTCCTTTGATTAGGAAGATGATGGCTATTCTTTTCCCCAATTCCTTTCTCAAAAACCTGTTAGAAAACACTCAACTTCTCTCTAAAGTTTTCTCAATTTTCTCTGTATTCTTCTTCTTCTTCACTGAGTTCTTTCTTCCTAACTCTAACTAAGTACTAACAATATAACGTATAATAATAAAATAGGTATTAAATATATAATATAATTAATAACTTTAAGCGACATCGATTATAAAAATTTGAAAATCAAAAGCCATAAGGCTTGTTTGGCTAAGCTTAATAAAATAACTCTTTAATCCTTACACCTTGTTTGGTAAACTTAATTAAAACAAATGGATTAATCCTTATACATTGTTTGATAAAACATCATTAGATTAAAGACTTAATATGCAATAAGACATGTTTGGAAAAACTAAATTAAACTCTTTTAATTTATTTTACTAACTCCTTTATAGTAAAGTTATTTGTCACACTTCTACTTAATTAAATAATCAATTTAATCAATTCAAATACTAATCTATTAAATTACTTTAACACATAATTCAATACCACAAAACTATAACTTTCTTTATAATTATAATTTTATTTAATCAACTAACACCTTATTTTAATTACAAAATCTAATTAAAATATTATAATTCATTTAATCATTATTAGCTCTCTAACTTAATTATTAAACTAAATTAGTATATAATCTCATAATAATTAATTTTCTTAGCTCCTTAATTATTTATTCAACAAATAATTAATTAAACCATATCAACTCAAATTGAACAATTATTTATTCAACAATAAATATATCCACTAAATATTTATATAAATCAATAAATATTTAATATTTAATTATTTAATCAATAAATAATTAACTAAACCACATCAACTCAAATTGAACAATTATTTATTCAACAATAAACTCATCCATTAAATACTTATATAAATCAATAAGTATTTAATATTATAATTTAAAATTCTGGAATGTTACACTACAACTCTGACCCATTCAAACACTTTAACATTTAACAGAATTCGAAGATAATTAAGCCTCAAAGTGTACCCTCGAAGCTGACTGGGTTTCTAGGTAACCCAGAAAACCCAGGAAGCTCTGACAGGGAGTTTGATGGCCCGGATCTTCATGTTACAAATGTTATGACCTAGATTATGATTGTTTATGGTAGTATGACATACCTACAGCACAATAAATATTTAAACAAGCCCAGAAACACAGTAGGAATGGAATTACACTTGGTTAAAGTAAGACCCTTGAACACTGCCGTGTCAGTGTTCTTGAGCTCAAGAAAACCAACAGCGACAAAAAGTGTCGCTATAGCCTATAGCGACGGTTTCTATTATTCTTATTTTCTAATTTCCAGAAAATGATTTAAAAATAGAAATAAATTTTAAAAATCATTTAAAAATAGTAAATAAATTCCGAAAATTATAAAATCAGTTTTAAAAATTATTTTAAATCATAAACATTAACTTTTAATAATTTGGCATATTTTCCATAAATATTAGTATTTTTTTGAATATTATTTATTTAGTAAATGCACTAAATAAATTAACTAAAAATGATTTTATTATGTTAAAAATTATTTTAAATGATAATAAGGTATTTAATAATATTTTAAGTTATAAAATGTAACTTTCAATAGTTTAAAGTAAATTTCATTAATTACTTAATATTAATGATATTAGATTTATTTAATAATTATATTAAATAAATTAGTTTGGAAATGATTTTAATATTATAAAAATCATTTTAAATGAAAATAAAGAGTTTAAAGATATTCTAAGTTATAAAATGAAACTTTAATATTTTGAGATAAATTACATTAATTATTTAATATTAATGATATTAGATTTATTTAATAATTATATTAAATAAATAGATTAAAAATGATTTTACTGGTTTAAAATCATTTAAAAAGGATATAAATGGTTTAAACATATTTTAAGTAATTATAAGTGACTTTTAATATTTTAATGAATAATACCTTAATATTTTAATATTATTGGTAATTGTTTAAAATGATTTTGAATGTTTTAAAAATCATTTAAGGGTAATATTAATACTTTAAAAATATTTTGAGTTATTAAAAATAACTTTGATATTTTGGCAATGTTGCCTTAATATTATAATATTATTTAAATATTAATGATAATAGAATTATCTAATATTTAAATCATTTAATAATGATTCTAGAGTTTGAAAAATCAAGATAAATTATAATAATTATTTAGAAATTATTATAAGTCATTTAAAAATAATATACCGGTATTTAAAATATCCGTGATAATATTGAATCTGCATGAGAGAGTTTTAAACTCGATAATTACCCGATAAAGCCGCTTTCAGTTAATCAAAAATCTCTAAAATTGATCCAAACCAGTATAGTTTGGTTGTATAAGTATTTGTTTATATCTTAATGACTAATATAATTATGAGACAATGTGATTAGGATATGTGTTGATCAGAAATAACAAAGATCTTATGTGTTATGATATGTTATCCTAATCAATAGAACAATCTTATAAATGATAGGTTGTTGAATTAAGGATATAACTATGTTGTATAAGCAAAGAAACCGTGCAAGTATCCTAAACTATTGTTTTTACTTTATTCAATGATATATCGTAAACAAGTATCTTTACATTTGCATTTTCTTTATCAAATGGACATGAGTAAGAAAGTTTCATTTATATTATTATTGTACTAGATTATTAATTATATTGTCATGCGTACATATTATATCCGATCATTGTTTATCAATATGATATTATATCATATAACTTTTCATATATATTACATTTGTTAATTTGAAATATGATTATACAAGTGTCCTCACTTGGATAATCATTGTAGTTAAACACATGTTGATATATATATATATATATAGTCGTCTAAGCTATTTGATCAGCTTGACACATATTTAGAAATATCATTGAGTATGATAAAACCTTCTTGTATCCAATCAAATTGTTTTGGTTCGGAATCCCGACTAAGTATGAACATCCCTAATCTGGGAAAAACTTTTGTGCGCCTGAGGCGGATATGATGAACGAGAATGTCGTTCTGGTATATAGTATATCAATATAGGTACATAACAAGTTGATCACCCCCCGTGCCTGTACGTTATGACGATTTGCTGATGAAGTTCTGTTTGACCTTTTTGAAAACTGAAAACCATGTTCATAGTCTATCGAATGCTCTCTATTTATACTCAATACGTAGTTTTAAAATTGAAATAAGAATTGTTATGTTGTTTCGTGTTGCTGCAGTACTTCACAACTATTGCTTCGTTGTTAAAGAGTCGTTCAAAGAAAATATTTAATCCTTTCAGCTAATATTTATAATTGTTATTACTTGATGGGCACTTAAATGCTCATTCTTGCTTAATTTAAATGTTTTCAGCTATGTATGATCGACCTGAAGGTTCAGGCAAGAACAAAGGGAAAGGAAAGCTATCAGATTAAGTTTGCGTTATCTTATGTAATAGCTAAACTTAAATAAATTGATGATATTTATTATCTATCATGTAATGAAATGTTTTCAGGCCGTGTAACTGGGATTTAGACAACTCTAATATGTAAATTAAGTTTGATATTTATGACATTATTATTATTATTCCGCTAAAAGAAATGGTATCGTGAAGCACTGAGTTCGGGTTTCAAGTACCTGAATTTGGGGGCGTCACAGGTTGGTATCAGAGCTTTAAGGTTAGAAACCGTAGGTGGGAGTAGACCTTAGGCTATAACCTTAGAGCAGAGGGAAACGTTTAAAATACATATAACTCATATAGAGTTTAAAGTTAGATGAATGAGATTAATTCATCGTCAAACAAAATAAAAGATAACTTATATAAAACTTAGACTTACTGTGTTTATATATGCTAATCTAGATAATTATGTGTAGATGTCAGGTGGAAAAGGATTAGGATACCTTCAAATCGTAAAGAAGGAGTCAATCTCCATAACTGAGCCAATATCAAAGTCAATAGCTGAAATAGAGGCTCACGTTGAAGATAACCTTGATGAGGTGATCATTTTAGAGAATATAGTACCGGACCCAGAAATGGTGGAACTGACAGATAGTGATTCGGACACCAAAGTTGAAGCTGATCAAGCATCAACCGAAGTGCAAAATCTGAGGAGCACGGTTTCTTCTCTGGAAAAGTTGTGGGAAATAGAAAAGCTACTAAATAGCCAATTACGAAAGGCATTAATCGAAACGATGGAAGAACAAGATAAACTTAAGATCCAGATTAATCAGATGGGAACCGAGAGCAACATATCGTGTGCAGCTCCAAGCAAGAAAGGGAAAAGAAAGATAGAAGACCACGACTTAGGAAAATTCGATAAGAAGAAAGGGAAAAAGATATGTTATATTTCCAGTTATGAGGGACATACCACTCTGTATTGTCCCGACTATAAACCAGGTGCATGTTTTAATTGTGGAATGGAAGGTCATCGAGCGAAAGGTTGTCCAGGATCAAGAGAAGGCGTAGTGAATAAGTAGTATAAGTACTATTTGAATATGTGTGTTCTATGATAAGTATGTATGTGTAATATTTCTAACTTATGTATAAGTTGTAGCAGCGATTCCCGACTTTTGTGGTCACAAAGGGATATCGGATGTTTAAAGCAGTATGTGCTATGTTATGTACTATGAAATTATTGAATGAATATGAAGTTATGTTTGGTTAATGAAACAAATTTAAAATATTTAACTTATACGATAAGGTTTAGAATGTAAGTAATAAAATATAGATTTTGTTTTCTTTAACCAGAAAATGTCGCCAAGACGACAAACTCGAAACCAAAGGGCAGAAGAATCTTTCAACAATGCTGGAGGACAACAACCAGACCTGATATAGAATTTCGCGAACATGGTAGCTCAAGCCATGCAGAATGGAATGCCGGCCGCGAGAAATCAACCAGACAATCGATTTGCAAACTTCAAAGATTTTAAGGCTGTAGGACCGCCAGAATTTAGAGGTACCACTGACCCGATAGAAGCCCAAACTTGGGTTAAGGAAATAGAAAAGCGGTTTGTAGTAGCTAGGGTAGCTGAGGGGCAAAAGACAGCTTTTGCCACCTATATGATGAAAGGAGAGGCGAATTTCTGGTGGGAGGCAAATCATGTTAGGGCAGGAGGAGTGATAACATGGACTAGGTTTAAGACTCTGTTCTTTGAGAACTATTTCTCATCCAGTGTGCAGGCTAGGATGGAGGTGAAGTTTTTATAGTTGAAGCAGGAGAACATGACAGTTACGGAGTATGCTGCAAAGTTCAATGAATTAGCTAGGTTTGCTCCACATCAAGTTGATCTGAGGCAAGGCAAGGAAAGCAGGAGGAGGTTTGAGTGGGCTTAAAACCACGGCTCTCTACAATAAGGTGGCAGTATTGCAGATAAATACTTTTGCAGCATTTTTGGAGAAGGCTATCATAGTCGAAGGGGGAAGTGAGGCCATGAGCCTCAATAATAGGGACAAAAAGAGCAAGGGTAAGGTTGAGGGAACTGGGAAGGTAGAAGCAGGTAGTGGTAGTGGGAATGGAAAGAGAAAGTGGAACAATTTTGGAAATGTCCAAGTCAAACAAGAAGGTGTGAGGAAGCAGGCTGTGCAATGTAAGAATTGTGGGAAGAATCATTCAGGAGAGTGTCTTAGTGGTAAGTTTGTGTGCTATAAGTGTGGGCAGGAGGGACATATCTCTCCTAACTGTCCCAATCCTAGGACGAACAATTGGTGTTTTCTGTGTGGATCAACGAAACATAAGGTCAAGGACTATCCGAAAAGAAGGATGGTGCCGGAAGCGTGAATGCGGAGAGAGGCAACGGAACACTAGCGATAACGGGACCAACTTCAACAAAACCAATCGCAAGAGTCTTCAACATGACGGTTCAGGATACCGTAGCAGCCGGGGATAGAACTTCAGGTATTATTTGAATCAATTTCATTTTTTTATATATGATTTTATTTTATTATAAAGAAATTTTGAAGGAGAAATTTGAGTTCTGTTAGAAATCAAATTTCTGCATGATTAGATGGACAAGTTTTATGTTGAATAGTTAAAGATTAGTTCGATCGAATCTGATCGAGATCTACTTGAAATGACTGTGTATGTTATTTTCCCTAGTATCTATAAGTTTTGAAGCGGTGATTCCGGGGACGGAATCCTTATAAGGGAGGGTGGATGTAATACCCCAGTATTTTCAAAATAATTAAATAATAAATTTTGCATTTAATTTTTTTTTATATAAAGGTGGGATTATGTGCAAAGAAAAGTATAGGTATTTATGTGACAAATAAAACTTATTTATTATATGAATAATTATAAATAAATTCTTTTAAGAATTATTGATCATTATAGGTTATATTCTTATTATAAATTAATTTTGTAATAAAAATATTTATTATTTATTTTCCATGAAAATATGATTATTATATATATGATATGATTATAAGGATTATTATGATTTGTATTTTATTATATTAGTTAAGTTAATTATTTTAACTTAATTAATAATGGTATATATGAAGGTTATATGGATATATGGATTCAAAACCCTAATTACGGATTTTGAACAAGGAATGAGAATATTAATATAATATTAAATATATTTCAATAATATAAACATGCTTGATATGTGTGTAATGTAATTTGTAGAACTATTATGGAGAAAGCAATACAAAGCCTAAGCGTTCTTGATAAACTATATTACATAAGTCAATTACTTACTATAAAAAAAATTATTAAATTATGTGTTATGTATTTAATAACAATTATTATTATATATAATATTAATTTGGTAAACCTTAATTAATACTTAGAAACCCTAATTACTAAATTAGAACCCTAGTTGCTAAATTGTAAACCCTAATTATTAATTTAGCAAGGTTAATGGTAATTAGTATATTATAAAGTCTAATTTTTAAATTCTAAGTAATTAGTAAACCTAATTTAATTAGGGAACCCTAATTCACATTTTTTAGAAACTAAGATTCTCATTTTAGCCCTAATCTCAAAATACTAGAACTTAGACTTTTGGAGCTCTATGGTTAAACCATAATGGGTGAGATGAAATGTCAACCTTGCCACTAAAAGTAAAAGCTAAATGACCAAACTACCCTTTTTATTATTTTAATAAGGTGGAGTGTAGATCTAGCCCTAGTAAGGAGTTGGTGACCAACTCTAGATAGCCATGTGGTCTAGTACTAGCCTTTAATCTGCCCACAACCTGCCCTCATGATCAGCATGGTCCTTGCATCAAATTATGTATAGATTGAGATAGAGGAAATTTCATAATTTTGTCCCAATTGTTCACAAACACACCACCAAGCTTCTCTATCTCTAAACCACGAAATTCTTGAGCATTTCAGTCCCCAAGAGCAGCCCCACTAACAACCACAACAAAATCAGTAGCCAAGAATCAGATTTTGTTCAAGAAAGGTAAAACCCTAAACCTAAATTCTGATTTTTGATTCCATGTTAGGTGGTAGTTTTTGTGTGTTAAACATGTTGTTTGTAATCCATATAGATGATCTGGGTTGCTAAATAGTGGATCCATAACATTTATATGCTCGAATCTAAGTTTTTATAAAATCTGGAAATTTTTATTTTTGTTGTCTGACAGTGAATGTCAGGCCTTGTAGATCTGTGCTCGTTTATTGTTTTGGTGATTTAAAGGTTTGAAGTTGTAGTCTGGTAAAAGGTCTACACAATCAAGCTTTTAGCTCACCCAGAAAATACATAGAAGCAAAATTATACTTGGTCAAAGTAGCATTGACCAACTGTTCTTGACGAAATCTGGAAAACCCAGAAACGTGAAAAACAGCGTCTGACCCGTACTTTGACCAGTTCAAAACTTGAGATGGTGATGTCGTTATGATAATCTGATGTTATGTAGTTGTACTCTGACATCACTACTACAAGTTTAAACCTTGATAGCACATAAACCAGACCTAGACTATAATCTATAAGGCTGCAAAGTAGTACCCTTGTGACTGCTTGAGTTTCTGGGCAACCCAAAAACTCAAGAATACATCTGACAAGTTCTTTATTGAATTAGATCTTGCATCGAAATTATGTTTGGACATTATAAAGGCTCACCACTTGTACTCTATTGGTTTGTCTACAAAGCCCGACGTCTAGATCACTTATATAACTAACAGACTGAAAGTAATGTACGGTCAAACTAGCCCACTCGCACATGAACTCGGTTTTCTGGGAAACCCAAAAAATGCAAGAACATCCTTTCTGACATGGTTTGACTGAATGCTAGTTAGTGATCCTGATGTAGTTTAACTTATGTTAAGGATGTTATATGTACTCTGTCATGTAAACTACAAATCTGACCCATTCGAACACTTTAACATTTAACAGAACCCGAAGATAATTAAGCCTCAAAGTGTACCCTCGAAGCTGACTGGGTTTCTGGGTAACCCAGAAAACCCAGGAAGCTCTGACAGGGAGTTTGATGGCCCGGATGTTACGATGTGTTATAACCTAGATTATGATTGTTTATGGTAGTATGACATACCTACTGCACGATAAATGTTTAAACAAGCCCAGAAACACAATAGGAATGGAATTACACTTTGTCAAAGTAAGACCCTTGAACACTGTCGTGTCATTGTTCTTGAGCTCAAGAACACCAACAGCGACAGAAAGTGTCGTTATAGCCTATAGCGACGGTTTCTATTATTCGTATTTTCTAATTTTCGGAAAATGATTTAAAAAAAGAAATAAATTCTAAAAATCATTTAAAAATAGTAAATAAATTCCGAAAATTATAAAATCAGTTTTAAAAATTATTTTAAGTCATAATCATTAACTTTTAATAATTTGGCATATTTTCCATAAATATTAGTAATTATTTGAATATTATTTATTTAGTAAATGCACTAAATACATTAACTAAAAATAATTTTATTATGTTAAAAATCATTTTAAATGATAATAAGGTATTTAATAATATTTTAAGTTATAAAATGTAACTTTCAATAGTTTAAAGTAAATTTCATTAATTACTTAATATTAATGATATTAGATTTATTTAATAATTATATTAAATAAATTAGTTTGGAAATGATTTTAATATTATAAAAATCATTTTAAATGAAAATAAAGAGTTTAAAGATATTCTAAGTTATAAAATGTAACTTTTAATATTTTTGAGATAAATTTCATTAATTATTTAATATTAATGATATTAGATTTATTTAATAATTATATTAAATAAATAGATTAAAAATGATATAAAAAGGATATAAATGGTTTAAACATATTTTAAGTAAAAGGATATAAATGGTTTAAACATATTTTAAGTAATTATAAGTGACTTTTAATATTTTAATGAATAATACCTTAATATTTTAATATTATTGGTAATTGTTTAAAATGATTTTGAATGTTTTAAAAATCATTTAAGGGTAATATTAATACTTTAAAAATATTTTGAGTTATTAAAAATAACTTTGATATTTTGGAAATGTTGCCTTAATATTATAATATTATTTAAATATTAATGATAATAGAATTATCTAATATTTAAATCATTTAATAATGATTCTAGAGTTTGAAAATCAAGATAAATTATAATAATTATTTAGAAATTATTATAAGTCATTTAAAAATAATATGACTGGTATTTAAAATATCCAGGATAATATTGAATTGCATGAGAGAGTTTTAAACTCGATAATTACCCGATAAAGTAACAAAGATTAATCAAAATTCTACCGAAATTGATCTCGAAATCATATAGTTTGATTTGTATAAGTATTTGTTTATGTCTTAATGACTAATATAATTATGAGACAATGTGATTAGGATATGTGTTGACTATAAATAACAATACTATGTGTTATGATATGTTATCCTAATCAATAGAACAATCTTATAAATGATAGGTTGTTGAATTAAGGATATAACTAAGTTGTGTAAGCAGCAAACCAGGCAAGTATCCTAAACTATTGTTTTACTTTATTCAATAGATATCGTAATCAAGTATCTTTACATTTGCATTTTCTTTATGCAATGGACATGAGTAAGAAAGTTTCAGATTTATATTATTATTGTACTAGATTATTAATTATATTATCGTATATATTATATCCGATCATTGTTTATCAATATGATAATATATCATATAACTTTCATATATATATTACATTTGTTAATTTTGAAAATGATTATACAAGTGTCCTCACTTGGATAATCATTATGGTTAAACACATGTTGATATATATATATATATATATATATATATATATATATATATATATATATATAATCGTCTAAGCTATTTGATCAGATTGACACATATTTAGAAATATCGTTGAAAATGATAAAACCTTCTTGTATCTAATCAAATTGTTTTGGTTCGGAATCCCGACTAAGTATGAACATCCCTAATCTGGGAAAAACTTTTGTGCGCCTGAGGCGGATATGATGAACGAGAATATCGTTCTGGTATATAGTATATCAATACAGGTACATAACAAGTTGATCACCCCCCGTGCCTGTACGTTATGATGATTTGCTGATGAAGTTCTGTTTGACCTTTTTGAAAACTGAAAACTATGTTCATAGTCTATCGAATGCTCTCCATTTATACTCAATACGTAGTTTTAAAATTGAAATAAGAATTGTTATGTTGTTTTGTTGTTCTTTACGATTACTTCACAACTATTGCTTCGTTGTTGAAGAGTCGTTCAAAGAAAACATTTAATCCTTTCAGCTAATATTTATAATTGTTATTACTTGATGGGCACTTAAATGCTCATTCTTACTTAATTTAAATTTTTTCAGCTATGTATGATCGACCTGAAGGTTCAGGCAAGAACAAAGGTAAAGGAAAGCTATCAGATTAAGTTTGCGTTATCTTATGTAATAGCTAGACTTAAATAAATTGACGATATTTATTATCTATCATGTAATGAAATATTTTAAGGTCGCGTAATTGGGATTTAGACAACTCTGATATGTAAATTAAGTTTGATATTTATGACATTATTATTATTATTTTGCTCAAAGAAATGGTATTGTGAAGCACTGAGTTCGGGTTTCAAGTACCTGAATTTGGGGGCGTCACAAGAATCATACTTTGAAAAGATAAATAATCTTTAATATAGCAAATTGAACTTGATTAATAGTAATGAGAATTTTCTCTGGGTAATTTATATACTTGAATAATGATAACAAGTAGGGTTAGGAAACTTGCCTTGTGCGTAGATTATACGTTAATTATACACGTTCCTTGATTTACTCCTACATATCATTTTCATTCATAATACCAGTCAATTATAATGTAACTAGTCCTCACAAGTTCATTGTTTTGTATAACTTCTGGTTAAAACTATACTTAGTCAAATTACTACACTTATTGTCACATAATTTACACTTCACGAACAATAAGTTAACTATGTGATTAATAATTCAACCCACACGTAAATGTGTTATTGACATGTTAAGAATCTATTTTAACATCTCATTATACGTCTAACATATTTTTATGGTCATTGGATTAGGTTACTATCACAGACCCCAAAATAAAACCACTAAAATGCTCATTCCACTACAAGAAAAAAGCTTAAGTCCGACGGATTATTCCGTAGGACATACGCCTATTCAGTCAAAAATATATTATTACCGACGGAAATATCCATCAAATATTCGGTCGTAAATAATCGTGTCAAAAATAAGATTCGTCGAAAATTATGTCGGAATTTCATTATCGTCGACGAACGTATCGCCGACGGATGTGCGTCGAACATTAACTATCTTCAACATAATATATAGGACGAAACTTTTCGTCGAATATAACAGTACCTATTTGCGACGGATGTATTCCCTAGGAATTATCTTATGTCCGACTGAAAAATAAAATAACCCACTATTCATTAAAATTGGATAATTATTAAATTCGACGCAATTTGCGTCAGAGATATAGTGTTTACGACGGATACGTTGCGTCGAAGATAACGTATATTCGAATGAAATTAGGATATTTTGGCATTTATTGAAAATCGCTTATTTGTTACTTCCGAGGGAAGTTCCGTCGCAACTACCATATTCCGTCAGAATTAACTATCCTTTTTTTAAATTGCAGATTTTAAAAGTTCAGTTTCCAGGTGTTTAAACCCATTAATATACCTGTAACCTGTCACAACCCAATACATAGTAATATAAACCTGTATCTCACATTCAAATATGCAACGTAGCACTAAAACTTAATCTTCAACTCATTATCATTCACATTCACATTCAAATATGCACCAAAACGTATTATAAGCTAACCAATTACAAATATAAGCTAATGTTCCATAAATGTTAAATAATATAATTTACAATAGTTATATGAGCCTTAATTAGACAATACAATATATACAAAAGTTCTACAATAACATGAATATATACAAATGAACTATAAACTAGTAAAAAGTATGATCATCATCTAGTGAGGTGAACGACGCCGCTTTCGGAGTGTATGGATGTCGACTCGTGCTCCCGCTCATCATCGCCACTTGAGTGCCATATCGCCACCTGTTGATAGAATCAAAATATAAATCATTAGTTAGTATATATATATATATATATATATATATATATATATATATATATATATATATATATATGTGTGTGTGTGTGTGTGTGTGTGTGTGTGTGTGTGTGTGTGTGTGTGTGTGAATTAACAAACTAGCCTTAATTGAAAAACATAAACAATAAGAATACCTGAGTAGGTGGGAGCGGACGAAAAGGCTCCTCCAAGAGGGTAATCTTCATCCAGAGCATCTCGACGCTCCAAGCGTCGAACTGCTCCCTTGGTAATCTCGTACTCTCCGCAGAGGCCCCTGCTATAATATCCTGAGCAATCTGGTGAAGACGAGAATTAGAAGGCAACTGCTGACGCCGAGAGACCGGATCGGTATGGAACCTATCCGACATGACCCCTATCAGCCGCCGGAAGATATCGTCATCCAAGCCAAATACCAGTATGAGATGGTCCGACATCGTGCTTTCTCGGACAAGGCCCGGTTGGAGCCTATAAAGAGATACAAATTCGATTACTAATGAAAATTTATATAATGTGATAAATTCGGATAATTTCGTGAAACATTAAAAAATATTACCTCTAGGAAGTGTATATGCGGGTATCCTCGGCAGACCCAACACTCGATATCTGCCGGTACTGCTAGTAGGGGGATCTTGAGATGCGACCCATAGTCTCAGCTCCTCATCCCGATCTAATACAATATCGGGAAGATGGGTGGCAGAATCTAACGGCTCAGAACCCCTCCTAATAGTCTCCAGCTTAGCTATACGCTCATCCCGAAGCCTCTGAAATCGGTCCTGCAATGTATTCCGTATACGTATGTTAATTATATCATTTTAGTTATGATTGAATATTATTAAAAGCTAAATAGTAAGATGAGTTTTACCCGTATAGATAAAGCTGCCTGAGACAAAGCACGCTCGTCCTTAGGCATGTGGGCTCGATCCCAAAACTCTAGAATGGTAAGATCTCGGCCCAAGGTCCTCCCCAATGCCTAATACAAACAATCATAAAACAGGTCTTAAGTATTTGCGTGAGAACTTGACACATAAATAACTAAATTCAACGTACTTATCGTCTTCGCCTCCTCGAACGACTGAGAACCAGTGGTGTGTACTATCCGAAGCTGACCACGGTTCTTCTTCGCCTGCTCAGACTTTTTCTTGAAGTCATCATCCTCCCAGTGTGCACACATAGCCTCCCAGGCTAAATCGGAGACTATGTCGAGCTAATGATCTCTGATGGTGGTCCCGGGCTGGTCCACAACTGCCCTGGCTGCCTTATGTCGCATCTCATACAGCCATCCAGAGTAATTCGCAACGACTTGATGCTCAATCACATCATCGCCAACTGACTGAGAGATGCTCGGGTCAAATCGATAATAAACTTATAACAAAAGATTATTTAAAATTAAGAACAATTGATTTAGTCATCCTAATACAACTATGTAGTGATAATATGCTTAACTTACGTGGAACTCCCGCAAGACGGTCTATATAAAAGTGGCATCGTACCGCACATACTGACTGAACCGCATGCACCCTCTCTGGAGATGCGTCAAACAAATCGCGTGTAGGGTGTGCTTAGCCACCGGGTCTAGTATACTACATAAAAAGTATAACAATATGTGTTATGTGAATTATTTTTTGCAATAACTGATAGAAATAGTACGAATATATTAACACTTACTGCTGGGAAACGACATCGCATCTTCCCATTCGGATCATCCATATGTTCTAGTGCTTTGTTCAAGAAATCTAAAACCCCAACACGATAAGCTGAGACTAATCCCCTCCCATCACTGGGTATCCTACGGTACATCCAACTCCGGTCGGTTGGCATTTTTAACTACATAGAAGTACGTATTAAGTTAATTTGGATATTCATGCATGAATTAGTTTTACCTAGTATCTCTACAGGATAGGGGTAAGGCTTCTATCCCATTATTGGATGCGTCTCGTCACTAGTGCAAACACGTTGAGTACGTTTCATGAGTTTCAAGAAAATTTCAAAGAAGATTCCCCCATGGTCTCCAAGCACACGAAATAGTCTAAGATAACTTAATCTAAGTATGCACTCGGAGAACATATAGAGATAATAGTCGATTAATCCTCAAAATAACAAAAAATGTACTGTTTCGTATTTGCACCGACCTAAGTGACAGACATAACATCCAATAACAGTCCCAAACTAAGGACTGTTTGACATTCACCCCTACTGAGTGTATGTCAAACGGGTTTCTAAGTTTCAAAGTATAGTACATATATAATTGAAAATGCTAATTAGTTTATGAGAATTGTTATGTGGAATCTCTACTTGAGTCGGCAACCGGGAAAAAAAAAGGGTTGTAGTTCTTGTTGTATCATATACTCGAATAATAAAGGTAATTGAATTACTGTAGCCATTCCTCACTGTTCCATCATAACAGATGGCAACATCCGTAAGGAGTGCCAGTAAGTTATTGAACAAAGTTCTAGGTTAAGCAACCCTCTAGATGAACAAACGATCACTTCTCTGCTAGGAATGAATCATCTCCCCATATGGGTCAAATCCATGATATAGACAGCTTCTCACCACTCTAAATTCCTCAAATGGATAGTTCTCATATAAGAGGTGAGACGTTCTGTGAGAACTACCCATCTGAGGAATTCGAAGTGGTGAGAAGCTGTTTATATCATGGATTGGACTCATATGGGGAGATAATTCATTCCTAGCATAGAAGCGATTGTTCACTCATCTAGAGGGTTGCTTAACCTAGAACTTTGTTCTACAACTTACTGGCACTCCTTCCGGATGTTGCCAACTATTATGATGGAATAGTGAGGAATGTCTGCAGTAATTCAATTACCTTTATTATTCGAGTATAGGACACAAACAGGAACTACGACCCTTTTTTTTTTAATTGCCGCAAGAACCTATTGAGTACTATTAGGCGCCTCTGCTATGTCGAAACCTGCATACAAGAAAGAGTACATATATATAGGGAAAGTGTTATTGCATTTATATATTGAAAATTGTGGCAAACTAAGCAAATGCTACTTAGTTTATTTTGCCAATGATAATAAACTAAGTAAGTGGTACTTAGTTTATGAAAATTGTTATTTGGAATCTATAGAAAATACTCGACATTCACTCCTACTTAGTTTATTTTGCCAATGTGAACTAAGTAAGTGGTACTTAGTTTATGAGAATTTTATTCAATTATTTTTATTTTATTTTATGTTTTATTGGATTGTATTTTATTTGTATTATATTATATATTTTAAAATATTTTTATTAAATTAAATTTATTTATTAAATTAAATTTTATTTATTTTTTCATTATATTTTATTAAATTTAAATTATTATAATTTTTTATTATTATTTTGTATTTTATTTTATTTTACCTTATTATTACTCATATTATATTATATTATTTTATTTAATGTATTTTATTTATTTATTAGATATAATTAAAGTTATTTCATTTAGGAACAATTATTTTATTTTAATTTAATTATTTTATTTTATTTCATTTCATTTTATCTTAAATTATCTTATCTTATGTTATTAAATTCTATTATTTTATTTTATATTATATTATGTTATATTATTTTATTTATGTTTATATTATTTATAATATTATTTTATTTTATTTAGTAGTACAAAACTAAGTAAATATTACTATAAACTAGGTTATTTTAGTATTGGAAAATTAACTAAGTAACATATTTAAATAGTTACATAGGCCCACAAAATTTGCAATTGAAGACTTCTGACAGAAATTCAGTCAGAAATTCCATCAAAAATATCATGTGTAATTTCATACAGAAAAACAAATTGAAACATTTACCAAATGCTATACACTAAACAGAAGCTGCAACATAAGCTGCAATCCCAATTTGCATAGCAGTTTGCATAACAGTTTGGCATAACACAATTTCGGCAACCCAATTTTCACAACAGTAGGCAATTAACACAAATAATAACCCTTATAATTTCAGTAGAACACAAATAGATATAACCCATTTCAGTGTATATAGTACCAATTATCATCAATCCGAAATATATATAGTAGCAGTAATTATCATCAATAGATATATATATATATATATATAGTACCAATTTCAAAGTTGTAATATACAACATATAGAAAGGTGAAATTATACCTAATTATACAAATAAACCATTACTAACCTTAGGCCTTAGCTAGTTTGAAAACCGGTTAAAGGAAGAGAAGGAGAAAGCAGAGTTCAATCCGGCCAGAACGCGAGTCGTCGACGTCGACTGCGTAAGGGAGGGTCGCCGGCAGTACTGGCGATTTGTGGAAGGGTGGCCGGCAGTGGGGCTAAGTGTAAAGAGTGGTGAAGAGAGAGAGAAAGAGAGAGGCGAACGTGACACGCGTGGCGAGGGAAAAAGGTGGCGGGGGGACCCACGGCATGGCCGGATGGGTGGGGTGGGGAGGATGAGAGAGGGAAGGAGAGTATTGGGGGGACTGGTGTGGGGGCGGGGAGGATGAGAGAGGGAAGGAGATCGACTGAGACTAAGAGAATGAGAGAGGGTGGGGGCGGTGAGGAGTGATTAAATGAGCGTCTGAAATGAAAAGGCAGAAGGTGAAAGGTTTTTATTTTTATCTCCGACGGAATGTCCGTAGGACATACGTCTCTCGGAAATAGTTTAAGTTCGGCATAAAGTCTCTCGGAATTAATGTTTTTTCATCGAAATTACTTTTCGCGGTGGCGCCAAACTTGGCGCCAACTGGGGAGGACTAAGCTCTACTAAATTTCATCCTAATTAACGTATTTCCGACACATTATTCCCTCGGACATAATCCTATTTCGACCGAATTTAATCCGTCGATGATACGTCAGTCGAAAATAGGCGGTTTTCTTGTAGTGTTCTTAGACAGACTATAGAGTGGCGTTGCGACGCCACCATTACGCCTACTCACGACAATGCGGCTGGAGTTCTTTGGCTGGGCATGGCTTTCACGTCATGGGCCATGGCTTCTTGTCACTTGCCGAACGCACGAACCAAACTCAAAACCTACAATCCGCGAAAATTGCAGAACATGACAATTTCTAAAAATTTCTTAATTCATACAAAAAATTAGACATACCCTGTAAGAACCCGAATTTTCAGTAAATATTAAAATAAGAATTTAGTAAATAAAATTCTTAAGTGTGAAATGGGTTCGAATAAAAACATTTATGTGATACGAGGTATGTAGGAATGTGTTACATAGGGTAATATGAACCATGTAATATGTGATTTTTGTGATTAATAAATATATTATTTTTATATATTGTTATTGATGGCAGAGATAATTCAGTTGAGATAAAAGAAGTGGAAAAAATTTCCTATCGATATTAAATAGTTTATAAGATTATTTTATCATAGTAAGTGGATGACATTAATGTATAATTGTCATTTTCTTGTGTATGTGTACTAATAACTGGTATGATTATAATATAGGTTATTGATAGTACGTAAGTTATCCGCGAATGGGTTTGGATAGTGAAACATGAGTTTGTTGAGAGAATTAACTAATAAGAATAAATATTGGTTAATTGATAGTTGAGAGTTATGTTATGGAATGATATAATGTGTATGTTAAACCTTAAATAACAATGGTAATATAGTACAAGGTTTAATTTACTTAAGTAAAGGAGTGAATTAATATTGTGTTAAATATGTGATACTTTATATATGTTACTCGAATGGTAATATGTGAGAAAGTCTAATGTATGAATAACGTTAAATATATATATATATATATATATATATATATATATATATGTGTGTGTGTGTGTGTGTGTGTGTGTGTGTGTTATTAAAGGGAGACATAAATCATTATATCTTTAAATGGATATTTAATATTTGAAGAAATTGATTTGGGAACAATTTATAGAGGAGAGAGAAATAATAATTATATATTTATAATAGAGGATATTAAAATAATTTCTAATATTGAGTTATTTTAATAAAAGGAGGAAATATTATTTTGAATAATAATATTACCTTATATATTTTTGTATGAGGTATGATTAATAATATAGTAAATATATTAAAACGTATTTGCTATATGTAAATAAATTGATGGAAACAATTTATTATAATAAAAAATAAACTTATTATCTATTTTCTATATATAATATATGTACATATATATAAATACATATAGATTGATATTATATTAAGAATAATATCTTGAGACAATAAGCAAATTAATTTCTAATTGTAAATGTCTTTATTCTGAGAAAACATAATATTTATGTTATGACAAAATACATAATTTCTAATGTATTTTCAAGGGAGTTAATTAATGAAAGAAAACTAAGTTATGTTAATTTACTAAATAACTTGAGTTATTATATTACATAAAATGTTATAAAGAATATTTTGGATATCTCCATTCACGATATATTTATATATGTAAACCTTGTGATATAATAGTTCGATGTAAACTAAACATGTTATAAATAGTAATATGGTGGAAAATGAATAAGTAATGAGAATGAGAATAAGCATAATGTAAACTTGTGTGAGATATGTCTAGTGTGGCAAGGTGGTGATATGAGAAAGTATTAATTTAATTAGTGATGAAATTAATTAGTATTATTAACAAATAAATAATTTCATAATGTGATTGACTAGTTTTATTATTATTCATTAATAATCATGGATAATAACATGTAAGGAGAAATCTTATATATAAGGTTTTCATTCAATATAAAATGAGGTGTGGCATTGGAATTATTATATAAAACTATGTGATAAAAGTAAGCTTGACTTAAGTAATTAACCAAGTTGTATGAAAAAGTCTTATGTGACATCAAGATATGTGTGGGAGTAATTAAATGTGTATTTTAAACCTATGAGAGATAATAACTTTGATTTAATAAATAATTAATATTAAATGATTATTTTAATATCTATGTAGAATTGGAATAATGAATTTTATGGAAGGTAATATTAGTACCCAACTAAATTATATTCTAGTCTAGGGTACATATCAGTTGAGATAAATCAATGTACATGGATTATATGATTTTGTGTGTAATGTATGAGTGGGTGTATATGTATGCTCATTTGTGGACAAAATGTAAAATAAACCTAAGTATGCTAATAATAATATGGAATGCTGAGTTTTAAGGGTAGTGTCCCAATTTGTGTGTCATTTCTCCATTCACGTGAAATACAAAAAGGCTAGCTAGTCTAGCTTTCTTCTTCTTCTCAAACTCATAGCTCCAAATGATTAAGAGGGGAGTGGGAAGATTTGATTTTCCATCAAATCCTCCTTAACCAAAATCTTCTTCCATCTCCTATTGGATTCAATCTTTAAGTAAAACCATGGTCTAGGTAAGAGATTCTCTATAAATTGGAGCCTTCTCTTCTCTAATTGGGTTGATTGGGTTCTTGATGAGTTCTATATAGAGAGTAAGGGGAAATTAGAATGAGCAATCTGAGATTGGAAGATTGAAGAGCAATAGTTAGCCAATCAAACATTAAGAAGTTAACATCCCTCTATGTGTTCTTAAATTTAAGTTTTACAAAGTTCTTAGAAAACGTAGCTTTTGAGTCATAAATTTGATGCCTAAGGGTTGTTATAATACATGAATTGATGCTAGAAATCGTTAATATGGTTGAATACAAAATCAACGGAAATTAAACGAACTAATTTGGTTTAGAAACGAATTCGTAGTGAATGATTTCGCTAAATTGTCTAAAACATGAATATTTGCATGAACATTAGTTATAAATTAATATTTGGGTTAGTTAATGTTTATGTTAGTTGATGGGTATTATAGTATGTTGTAGTTCTATGAATTACGAATCCATAGAATCGAAAACAGACTAATTTGGACATGTATAACTCAAATTATGAAGGTTAGAAAGTAGTTTGGCTTGTTAGCTCGTAGCAGGGCATGAAATTTCCCACTTACAGCAGCTAGGCCCGCCCCGACGGGATATTTATAGGGCAAGACCCCTGCCCCGGTGGGGGGTGGTCTGACTTGCAACTGCTGAGAAAATTTGACAGAACATGTTTTGCTAAAACGGCCATAACGTTTTCATACGAACTCCGATTGAGTAAATTCAAGATGATTCGGAACGAGAACGAATAGACCTACAGCTTTTGTTCTTTAAGTTATTCAATTGGAGGTCATTATGAAGGGTCAAAATAGTCATCTTTGGGACTATTACGTAATTGAAGGCCATCAGAGGGCGTCGAGCGAGCACATACGCAAGTATAGTTCTCCCGACGATGGAATATGTATTCTAAGTGATAAAACATAAATATGCATGATAATAGACATAACGTATAAGATTTTCTTACTCATTATAGAATGCTTTAGCATGGCTTAGTATGTGTTTTGAAAATAAACTTGGAGTTTTGGAAAATGAATATTGACTAACCTTGAGTCTTTGAAGTTATGATATTTTAACACATAAATCTTGTTGAGTTATGAGTATACTTAAGAATGAGAAGTGATTTAAAGTTGCTTTACTTATTATCAACTTACAATAGCTTAGTTGAAAATGATTTCTAAAGAAAACTTAAAACTTTAAGAACGAACTTAAAGCAATTTGTGTACTTAAAGTTTTGAATATGATAACATATATTCATGGATTAGTTAGCTATGAAATGAGATTAAAAGTTGCACCTAGTTGCTTTACCTTGGCCTAGAATAACTTTTAAAAGTGAGCTTGAACGCCTTATGCCCCTAGACATGACGATTATGTTCATCTTTTAGCTAAGCATGAATTGGACGTTTCAAGTGTGGTTTAAAATATGTTTTCAAATAATGAACTATGCTATGTCTATGTGAAGCATATTAGTAGAGGCTTATTAGTACCAATATATGGTTTAAAAGCTTATAACATCGAATCTTATTAAAGAAATTTTATAAGACTTATTGATTGAAATAAATCATTATGAAACTAAATAGTTTGAATATGAACGACGTAGATCACGTATCTATAAACTTTAAATATCTGTCGAACACATAGCGAGTCAAGTGTGTGATAAATGTATATGAATGATGATGTCGAGTACGGATGGTTAAGTATATCTATGCATACCTAGCTATTCTAAGAGTATGAAGAGAAAGCGAAATGAAGATTTTTCAAACCTAGTTAGGAAATGATGTAATATTTATTGTTATATTAAGAACGTATAAAGTGTATGACTAATGGATATGAATCCATGATTATATAACTATTTAGGAATACACGCAGTGCAGATAAGCTTTAAGCAGTTTAGTCGTAGTTGATAAACTACGAATCAGGCAAGTCTTTCAGTTCCTATTTGATATATGAATTTGATAACTGTTAGTTGGGCTATATTATGCTATGAGAATGTTGATGTATATATATGAAATGCATATGAGATATGTATGAAATTGAAAGTTTATCTTTGATGATATGCTTGTGAAGTAAATATCTATGCTTGTTATGTGAGAAGTAACATGCGTAGTAAATATTAATTGATTATGAATGCATGAACCGAGTATGTTATTATATGCTATGTGCTGCATGAAAACTATTAGATTTGTTGGGTTGTCGAGCTCACCCTTGCAAATAACCACTTTTGCAGGTTAAGGACTCACGATAAAGATTTTGTAATACGTGATTGATATAGTTCAATAGTATCAAAGGAGATTGATTCATTTATTTACATATATACTCTTGAACCATGTTTAGGTTCTAGGAGATGTAAAAGATAGTAGTTATGATGTGTAATACATGTTAAGTTATACTATGTTATACATAGAGGAATTCGAATCGAGATGTAAAAGTTTATATAGTAATTCGAATAGATTGAATCATAATATAATTTGATTCAAGGTTATGTAATTGATTTAAGTTAGGATATCAATAAAAGATTATTTTTCAAAGGAGATTGAAAAAGTTTAAATTATTCCACATATTTTTATAACATTGAATATGATGTAATACAGGAATAGTAAATGATCAAGATTAGAAACTTATACAATATACAGTAAAACATGTTATAATAACATCTTACCACATATATAACATATAATCACTACCCTTTTCCAACTACAGAGATTTTAACAGTTAATTTGAAAACCATTTTCATAAAATATAAACAAAGTAATTTGAAATTGATTTAAAAAATTTACCCATTGTATAGATTAGTAGAGAGACCTTTCTCAGATGTTTCTTCAATCACCCACTCACAATCTCCCTTAACAATTTCTCAATTTCTCTCTGTAAATTATTTTTCTTATTTCCAGACTTAGAGAATAAAGAAGGAAGACGACGTATTAATTTTATAAAACGAAACTGAGCGCAGTTGTGGTGGTCAGTTAACCCATCGTGGGTTAACTGCTACTAACTTCTATTAGAGCCTCGTTTGGCTGGCAATAATAGGCTCCAAAACTATTTAATTTAATGATTCTCTTATACTATAGTTTAAATCACGTCACACCCAATTATACAATAAATCAAATATCTTATTTAATTTAATTTGAATAAAATATAATAATTTCTCATTAATTCACATAGTCACATAATTAATTTTCTCATTTATTAACTATGTCAAATTATTAAATCTCTAATTAATTGTTAAATTAATTAAAATAACATTATGCTTATTAAATATTTCATTTAATTTAATTCAGTAAGCTCACATAATTACATAATTTGAATAATAAAATTCTATAGATTAATTTAATAAATATAACACATATAATTAAATTAATCTACCACAATTGCATCAATTAATTATTTAATCCAATAATTAAATCATCGAGAATATTTATTTAATTCAATAAATATTAAAATTAAATTACAAAAATCTCGTTTGTCACATCTTTCACCCTTAAAAGGATTCTGTCCCCAGAATCACGACTCAATCAATTCGACCCGTTACATTCTCCCCCCTTATAAAGATTCTGTCCCCAGAATCGCTTACAAGTAAATTAAGTAAATAATTGAGGATAATTCTTCATCATATTCTCTTCGAGTTCTCACGTTGCTTCTTCACCGTGGTGGTTCCTCCAAATTACTTTAACAGAAGGTATTACTTTATTTCTGAGAACTTGTTCTTTTCGGCCAACAATCTGAACAGGAATTTCTTCATAGGATAAGTCTTTCTCAAAATGGATGGGTTCATATTCAATCACGTGCTTGTCAAGTATTTTACTCCCTTCAATTGATCAAATAGATCATCGATCCTCGGTAATGGATATCTATTCTTAATCGTGACCTTATTCAGTTCTCTATAATCAATGCAGAGTCACATCGTCCTGTCCTTCTTCTTTACAAATAACACTGGCGCTCCCCATGGTGATACGCTTGGTTGAATGTACTTCTTATCCAGTAATTCTTGTAGTTGTACCATCAATTCTTTTATCTCTACTGGTGCCATTCGGTACGGTGCTTTCGATATTGGAGCCGTTTTTGGCGCCAAATCGATCACGAATTCGACCTCTCTATCTAGCAGAAGTCCTGGCAAATCGTCCGGAAATATTTCTGCGAAGTCCTTCACTATTGGTATCTCCTCTACTTTCAGATTTTCTTTACGATTGTCGACTGTGTAAGCAAAATATCCTACACAACCTTGTCTTAACAACTTCCTGGCCTGCATCATCGTCAGACAACTCGCTTGTCTAGGCGACTTGATACCATAAAATAAAACCTTTGACGCAGTCATAAGGTTAATACGCTTCTTCTAATAATCAATTACAGCCCCGTAATTGAATAACCAGTCCATTCCCAAGATAACGTCAAATCCCCCAAGTCGAATAGGGATAAGATCTACATTCATGATATTACCCTTAATATCAACTCTACAGTTCTTATGTACGTACTTAACAGGGATTATTTCTTTATTCGCAATTTCTATGTTTATGGGGTATTCTAACTCATCCTTAGTCAATTCTAAGTTCTTAGCAAAGTCATCGGATATAAATGAACAAGTAGCACCTGAATCAAATAATACGTAAGCATTAACTTTATTGATCGGAATGATACCTGAAACCACATCACGAGACTGCACAGCATCCTGCATCGTCATGTTGAATGTTCTGGCGGTTGCTCGGTTGGTTGTGGTTGGTCCTGTGATAGTCAGAGCGCTTCCACCGCTGTTTCCTCTATTTCCTCCTGATCCTGCCCCTCCAGATCCCTTCCTAGGACAATCCCTTGCAAGATGATCCTTTGAGCCACAAATGAAGCAGGCACCCTTCTTTGGGTTATGACAGTTAGGTTCTATATGGTCTTCCTGACCACAATTATAGCACACTCGTTTACCCTTCATACACACTCCCAAATGAGCTTTCTCGCAGGTTGGGCACGCTTCGATCCTCTTCTTCTGACCTCCTTGCTAATTTCCAGTTGATGAGTTGTCAGACCACCTTCTCTTCTAATTATTATTACCTCCCGTGTTGCTTCCACTAGCCTTGTTATTTCCTTCACTTTCACTCTACTTACTCTTCTGATCCTGATTATATTTTGTTACCGCATCGCTTCCACCTTCAGCGAGTATGGCTTTCTCCAGTACTCCAGCGAATTTCTTCAACTGAAACAACGACACTTTACTATACAACCAGGGCTTTAATCCTTGTTCAAACCTTCTTGCTTTTCTCTCATCTGTGTGTACTTGATATATGGCAAACCTAGCCAACTCATTGAATCTTGCCACATAGTCTGGTACGGACATATTACCCTATTTCAACTCCAAAAACTGAACTTTCATTTGGTTTTGAGAGCTGGTCGGGAAATACATCTCGAAAAACATTTCCTTGAACCTCTCCCAGGTAATCACACCTTCTCCTCCACGGATCTTGTTTGCTTGCCACCAATAACTGGCTTCAGATTTCAACATGAACGTCGCATAGGCGGTTTTCTGGTCCTTCCTGACTCTGGTGACATCAAAAACTTTTTCCATCTCCATAACCCAAGTTTGAGCCTCAATCGGGTTCATGGAGCCTTTAAACTCTGGTAGTCCCACCGCCTTGAAATCCTTAAACGTCGTATTCGGTGGAGCTTGAGGTTGATTATGAATCACTCCAGCTAATAAGTTCACCAATTGCTGAACGGGGTTAGCATTGGCGTTGTTGTTGTTATTATTCATCGGTTCTTCTTGAGCTTGTTAACGGTTCTGTCTTCTTCTCAGCGGCATATTTATGTTACAAATATATGTTTATTAGGTTTTATTCAATTCTTTAAATAGTTAAGGCTTAACTCAACAATTTAACATAATCACTTAACACATTTTCTCAAATAACTTGATATATTTATTCAAATCGAAAGTTTTAACATCAAACGATAACATCACTGTTATTTACATCAACTATCCTGAGATAAAGAATCTACAGGATTTAAAACATTAAAATATTCCTTTGTTTATAAACGCATCGGAATTACATCTAAATACCAGATAAGTTTTCACATAATTAAACAAATCCTATGATTGCTGTTAAAGTATTTGAATAACCTTGCTACTTTTTCTTCTTCCATAATCGGGACATCGTCCAATGATCTAACATGTCGATGGTAGTCCTTGAATCGGATTGGGTACCTCATAACTTTCGGGTCTGGGCCTCATCCATTGCATTTTGAAGTGTAGAGTACGTCTCCCCAAGCTTAGCCTTCTTCGAACGATAATCCTCTTCTGCAAGATCAGTACGACGTGACTCTCTTACCCAGCCCCCCTCTGCTATGATCAATCTTTCTGAGCTCTCTTTCAGTTCCTTCTTCAACTTCTCTATTTCTTTGGACTTCTCCTCGGTTTGACCCTTCACGTGAACCAAATCCCACTCCACGTTTCCTAGATGTGTGTGAAGAATCATAACCTCTCTATCCTTCTGCTCGATGGTAATCTGCTGAATAATCGCCTGCTTAGTCAGATCCTGAATAGTGTCACGTAACTCTATGTTACGGTCATATAACTCGTCGTACATCTCAGCATCAATGGAGTTCGGTGGGAACTCCTCTTCTTCCTCTTCATCCTCAGGATCCTCCTCTGGATCAGTCTTAGGCTCATGCTCCTAACCAACAACAGTGATCAACAGAGACGACTCTCTCTGTACCAACTGCTCCCTGACAACATGAATGTCTCGGGGCTCCTCCTCTGTAGGTACTCGAGGTTCCTCCTCCCCAGCTCGACTAGCTCCTCCAACATCCGACATCCTGACAACACAGTTTCAAGTTTTAGTTACTAAGTCGTACTAGTGAGCACATAATTTAACACATAAACACATAAAATCTTTTATTATCTTCAATGAATTAAGAAATTCATTTCTTAGAACTCGATAAGAGTTTTCCATCACTATGTTCTTACTATAAGGCTATTACCTAAGGTTGTTCCCCCCACCTAAGGCTCATAACCTACAACTTTGATACCAACCTGTGACACCCCCAAATCCGGGTACATAAATTCCCACATGATTTGGTGTTCACTATACAAACATCATATGTATATCTACCCATAATAAATGAAAGCATTAATAGATAGAAATAAATCCTCTCCTTAAGGAGTTACATCGTATAAATACATAAATCCCAGGTCATACTTGAAAGTAGTATGCACACAAGCCAATCATGTTTGATGATAAAGCATATACTTTGTAACAATCTTATTCATTTATTAATAAAAGGTATTAATTTATTAAAGGCTTTTAATTATCTACATGATGCTGTTTTATAATATGTGATAAACCCATAGTTTTAAGCAATGCTTTTAGAATAATGATGATGATCATTCTAATGAGATCTAAATTCTTAGAAAGCTTAAAACTAAAAAGTTCCCAATCATTGGATTACTAAATTGGGGATTAGTGAATCCGGATAGATTGGTACATACATCGTTGCTTGCTCATTGGATGAGGATGATTGATCTCATGATCATTTGTGTGGAGACACTAAAGCAAGTATGTAGGTGCTTATTAGAGAATAAGTTCATCATTGGCTCGCTAAGGAATACCTAATGGAGTTTTACTTGCTGTCGATAGGAATTCTGTAGTGATAGTAGTAATACAAGTGATCCTTGGATTTGAGATCATCATAGTATCTTGTGTATGATGAGTTATACTTTGACTTATTCCTTAAGACCCTTAGGGTATATCAAAGGGTATGTTTGGGTATAATAAGTTGTACATGGAGATAATGTATGATCAATAAAGAATCTACCACTTCTATTAAAAGAAGAGAAATGTCCTATGTGATTCGATAAATGACAACCCAATAGTCCTTGGCCAAGGCATAATGAAATTAGAAAAGAGTTTCTAATTTTGCATTATTTGGAGTTGTGCATTTAAGAATTGAAATACATATAATTAAATAAAATAAGACTTGACAGTAATTCCATGTCTTATATTTAATTGGGACATTGTATGGTGGAAGGATTGAATTATCACAGTAACTATTTACTCAAAGGTTCTTTTATGATTAATGTTGAAATCTATATTATCTGGAAAGTCGCTTGATCGCTAGGGAGGCTTATCCCTATTGTAGAATAAATATTATTTATTTAAATAAATTAATTGTTTAATTTATTTATTTAAATAAAATTAGAATTGTTCTAATTGATTTATTCACAACCGGGTTTAATATGGAGAACCTAAAGGGTCACACCATAAAAGGAAGAATAATTATTTAAGAAGTTAATGGCATAATCGTAATAATATATGTTATGTATATTTAATTTAATCTATGGTGATAGAATAAATTAAATAGCTTAATATTATTATTTAATATTTTAGAAATATTAAATATAAATTAATAAGAGAGTCTTATTAATATTATTACAATTATTATTATTATTTTAATTTCTAAAAGAGTTTAGAAATTAATTTAATATAAAATACTCTCATTTTATTCCTAATAGGATTAGGAGGAAAATTAGTTAAAGGAGTTTAATTAATTATCCCTAATAAGATTAGGGAGCCCATTTAATTAAAAGAGTTTAATTAAATAATACCTTATTTTATTAAATAAGGTTACCTGATTTCTTTATAAGAGGAGTCTTATATTAGATATCAAAATATACGTTATTCCAATTGTTGGAGAGTACGCTCCTTTTCTATAGAGATAGAAAAACTAGGGTTTAGCCAACCACCCATCTTCTTGAATCCTTTTTCTTCCTTGGTGGATCACCACTAGAGGCCAAACACTTGGGTGGCTAACGTTGATCAAAGGAAGGAACCAAACCCGGTGAATTCAAGTTGAACGCGAAAGGATTTGGAGGTGAACTTGTACCTGAGGAAGCTCGATCTTCAAGGGTATGATTTTATTCTTTATCTTTTCGTTAAATTAATAATTGCGCATAAAGAATGATCCGGGTATATGGTTTGTAAAATTTTTAAACTCTGATTTTTACACGTTTCCGCTAAATTTATGCAATTTGATTGCGTTCTTGAATATTACAAACCTAACAGTGGCATTAGAGCCAAACCTTTATGCGAATTATTAATTGTTTTAATTTGATATGTATATTGATATGTGTTTATAACAATTTAATTGGGCATAATTTAATTGTATAAAATTTAAATAAAAAAAAACGGACCGAAATAATGATTCGCCAATCCGGATTTTTTATTTTTTTTGCTAAAATCGGTACTGTAATTAAAAGGGAGCATGATTATGGAAGCAGGCTGATTCACGGATTAAATGGTATACTAAGTTAACAGGATTATTTTGTTGCTTTATTTCTTCAAGGGACCCACGTGGTACTAATATATATATATATATATATATATATATATATATTAAGTAACCATGCCTCAAAAAAAAAACATGGCCATGGAATCTCTTTTTTTTAAAGGTCGGTATTTGGATATTATATATATATATATATATATATATATATTAATAATTTTATAATTAAAATAAAAGTTTATTTTAATTTTAAAATAAAAGGTTTATTTTAATCTTAAAATAAAAAATATTTATTTTAATTTTAAAATTAAATTTCATGCTAACTAATTAGAGTTGAAATTAGATTCCATGATAACTAATTGGAGTTGAAATTGGATTCCATGTTTCCTTAAATAAAGGAGTTTATTTAGATATGAAATAAGATTTCATATTATTCAAAATAAAAGAGTTTATTTGTGAATAGGAAAGAAAATCCGTGTTTCCTTAAATAAAGGAGTTTATTTAAATATGAAATAAGATTTCATATTATTCAAAATAAAGGAGTTTATTTGTGAATAGGAAAGAAAATCAAGTATTTCCTTAAATAAAGGAGTTAATTTTTTTTTTACATGGAATTGGATTCCATAATTAATTAAAATAAAGGAGTTTATTTTGATTAAAATTTTGATTAAAATAAAATAGTTTATTTCATTCAAAATTGGATAAATTAAAATAAAATAGTTTTATTTTGATTTAAATTTGGATTAAAATAAAGGAGTTTATTTTGATTCAAAATTAGATTTTATACTAACTAAATTTGCCCATTAAATGATATCAATATATATATTAAATGTTTATTATTCATGAGATGAATGTTATTTATTGATGCATATGATGATGTGTATGATAATAAATGGGATTGATTATGGACTATTGACCAATATGATTGGATTTTATTTTAGTTGGATGCATGAATGTATGGGTTTTATTAAATAGGGATTCTGCATACCTCGTCTTCTCTAATTTTTACGAATGTAAATTCTATCTCCTCCTATGTACTTCCCTCGATCACTGGGTCAAGGTTTCTATTTATTTTAAATAGTTTTGTAATAGGAATAGTTAGAATTAATTTTGAAAAATTGGAGATCAAGGAGCAAGGAGGCGCTTGAAGACCCGTTTGTAATGGAGCCCGGTTTAAATGTAATAGTTATATTTAAATATTATTTCTAGCACCCTAGGGGTTTGACCTTTTGGTTCACTTGGTGGCTCTAGTGAACCAAACTAGAATAAAAGTCCATAATCAATCCGGGTAGAATATAGTATTCTATATGTGCATGCTTATACTATATATATTATATATTATGCAAAAACATGCTTACATGTTGTTCATTAATATGACTTCATATTTTATATATATATATATATATATATATATATATATATGTGTGTGTGTGTGCATGCTGCATAAAACAAGATGAGACAAATTAATAACAAACCCCTCAAATTTTTATATTAAGTCCTAAGCGTTCAAAGATATTTGGAATATCGAACGTCGCCTTTCTAAGCATGATAAAATTAATAGAGTATTAAATATTTAATATGAGTTTGTTGTGTCACCACAAGGCAAGTATTAAGTATTTAAGATGTTAATTTATCACATTTGATGCTTATAAAGAAAATTGAACAATATTGTTTTTGTTGTGTCACCACAAGGATGATATTTTTCTTTTTGAATATATGGAGTGCTAGGTCGGACTTAACTTGGATAATTTTGATTCGGATGTGCCACCACTTGATCAAAATAATCTAAGAGGCAAAAGAAAAGGAGTTGCATAGTTGATGTAATTAACAAAATTTGTCTACCTATTTATTTATATATAGTTTGTTGTGTCACCACAAGGCTATATACATTTGAAATGGGATCCTTATTCTCACTAGCAAATCTTTAATTAGATTTTGCTTAGAACTATATAAGTGGGGTAATATAGTTTGAAGAAAATAGTGGGAGATACCAATTTAAAACAAGACCTAATTTATTTTGGTAATTAATAAAAGAATGTATGTTAAAATGTTGTTAATTACAAATTCATTTACGAAAATTTTACAATGTCTAAAATTACTATCATCTGCGAAGCATATTAGATGCTAAATTAACGGGCCATCAATTAAACGGATTGGTTAAGGAATTTGAGAATAGTTCTCATAGTGAAAAGCTATCTTATATCGATAATCGCCTATCCCTGCAATGGTTGCGAGATAATGCCTCCGAGGAAGAGATTGCTACTTTTAGAAAGTGGCAAGATGATGCACAGTTGGCTCAATGCATCATGCTCGCATCCATGAGTAACGAGCTTGACGTCGACGTTGAAACTATGGATGCTCTTACTATACTCCTGCACGTCAAGTAGTTGATGGTGAGGAAAGTAGGGGTGATAGATATCGAGATATCTAAGGAGCTCTTCCGATCTAGAATGGCCAATGGCACTATAAATGCATGACAAAAAGTTCTTAACATAATCAATTTGATTGATCAAATTAGGATAACTGGTTTTGTCATGGATGGAGAGTTGAGCCAAGATTTGATCTTGCACTCACTCCCGGACTCCTTTCACAATTGTTGTGAATTTTTCATATAAACAAGCTAGATATCAGCCTCGCTGATTTGCTTAACATGTTGAAAAATGTTGAGTCACTTTTCAACCAAGAAAGACCATGTCTTACTGGTAGGTGCCAAAGGATCTTCTGAAAAGAAGAACGATTCAAAGAAGGTAAATAGAAAGGCGTAAACAAAGGATAATAAGAACAAAACTGATATGGATAGCAAAGGAGTTTGCTTCCACTGCAATAAGCCTGGACACTGGAAAGAAACTGCGAGAAGTATCTTGCAGTGGCTAACCAAAGAAGCTTAATGAAGTTTCGGTTACAAATACAATTTTGTTCAAGATTTAAAATAAATTTTTCTTTAAGTCAAGGTTCTACTTGGATATTGGATATCGACTTTGGTTATCATAAATATAGATTTATGAAGGGACCACGAAAAAGTAGAAAGTTAAACAAAGATAAGTAATCCTATGTGTGGAAAATGAAGCAAAGGTTGCTGCATTAGCTATAAAAACTTATAGTTTAGCACTGCCTACGGGCAAATCTATTAAGTCAATAAGTTGTTATTGTATTCCAATTCTTGTTAGAAACATTATTTCCATTTTATTGTTGGACAATAAAATTTTTGGTATTATAATTAAGAACAATTGTTGTTCTATTTATAATAATAATGTTTCGTATAGAATGAAAAGATTACTTAATGGATTTTGTATACTTGACTTACGTGAAAAATTATTTTGTAAATTGAACAAACTAGTATAAGAAAAGGAGAAGATCATTCAAAGAGTTGAATGTATGTATTTGTTGAAATACAAGTGTGAATTATTTGAAAGGTTCAAAGAATTCAGAAGAGAAACAAATTGGCAAAGTATTAAGATTCTTTGATTAGATCAAGGAATAAATACTTGTGCAATAAGTTTCTAGATCATCTCAAATGGTTTTTCTCATAATGGACACCTCATGATACGTAATAATTGATAGATGTATCTGAAAGGAAAAATCATACCTTGTTGAACATGGTACGGTCCAAAAATGATTTTACCGACATTCTAGTATCCTTCTAGGATCATGTCCTAGAAATGGCTGCATATCTACGAAAAGGTAACCTCAAAATCCAGCCCCAAGACTCCATAAAAGTTATGAACAGGGAGGATTCCTAATCTTAAGTATGTTAAGATAAGGGGTGTCCAACTTATGTGAAAAGGTTTCAAGGATAAGCTTGGGACAAGATTTGACATGTATGATTTGTGGGACATCCTAAAGTAAGTTTAGGGTATATGTTCTATAATTCTACTTAGCAAAAGGTGTTTGTTACGAAACACACCTTAAAGATAAAGGTGTTTAACATTAAAAGGGGCTAGTGGGAGGATAATAGATCTTGAAGAGTTCAAGAACCACAAAATACTATAAGTCAAATAAGAGGAACACAGTAGATGAACCTATTATACCACAACCCAATCGTAAATGCACGGAATAGTCACCAAGATACACAGGAGGTATGGATTCATCATAGATGATGATGATGAGGTACACATCATAGAAGATGATGATCCGGTTACATCTGATGAGGTAAGTGTTGTAGACACTCAGAGAAATGGATTGAAGCAAGTTTCTCAAATATGGAACATTCGTTTTGATGAGGCAATCAAAAGAGTTTGATTTTATCAAAATAAAAATGAACCTAGTGTGTACAAAAGGGTCGATTGGGAGCATCGTGACATTCCTAGTACTATATGTTGATATACTACGGATAAGGAATGACATACCAATGCTACAATCGATAAAGATAAAGTTGTCTAAACATTCCTCCATGAATGATTTGGAAGAGTATCTTAATTGGGGATATTAATCTATATAGATAGATTTAAGAGGATGCTCGACTTAACCCAAGGAACGTATATTCATTTGATGCTAAAGTCGTTTAGCATGGCAAACTCCAAGAGATGTCTCATGTCGATGAGCTATATGGGTGTGTATCTCTCTTAATAGTCCCCACGACTTACGAAAAGAGAGTCGCATGAGTGACAATCATGTATGCAATGAAATGTATGAGACCTGATGTTGATCAGTCATATTATGGAGAAGTTCACTATGAGTCAGTGAAAAACATCTTAAAGTGCTTAACCGGCACTAAGGATGTGATCATATTCATGGTGGGTCTAAATTAAAACTAGAGGGCTTAACAGACTCAAGTTTTTCAGACAGACCAAGACGATAGAAAAATCCACTTTAAGGTAAAGGGTTACCTTGAATAGTGGTGCATTGAATTGGAAAGGTTCCAAACAGCAAAGAGTTGCTGGTTTAGTGATAAAGACAAAGTATATAGCTATAAATGAAGCTGCAAGTTGATTGTTTGGATTAAAAGTTCATTTTAGAACTAGGAATAGTTCCTAAGTCTCATCTTGGATCTAAACATGTGTTGTGGCACTTTCATTTGATTATTAGAATCATTGAAAGATGGGAAATCACTATAGAGATAGTGGACTCTCATGAACAACATTACATATCCATTAACTAAAGCTTATCCAACAAACAGGGATAATCGTCACTTAGAGAAGAAGAGTATGAGATACCATGACGATTGACTTTAGTGCAAGTGGGAGATTGAAAGTAATATGCACACAAACCAATCATGTTTGATGATAAAGCATATACTTTGTAACAATCTTATTCATTTATTAATAAAAGGTATTAATTTATTAAAGGCTTTTAATTATCTACATGATCTTTGTTTTATAATATGTGATAAACCCATAGTTTTAAGTAATGCTTTTAGAATAATGATGATGATCATTCTAATGAGATCTAAATTCTTAGAAAGCTTAAAACTAAAATAGTTCCCAATCATTGGATTACTAAATTGGGAATTAGTGAATCCGGATAGATTGGTACATACGTTGCTTGCTCATTGGAAGAGGATGATTGATCTCATGATTATTTGTGTGGAGACACTAAAGCAAGTATGTAGGTGTTTATTAGAGAATAAGTTCATTTGAGCGTTGGCTCGCTAAGGAATACCTAATGGAGTTTTACTTGCTGTCAATAGGAATTCTGTAGTGATAGTGGTACAAGTGATCCTTGGACTTGAGATCATCATAGTATCTTGTGTATGATGAGTTATACTTTGACTTATTCCTTAAGACCCTTAGGGTATAGCAAAAGGTATGCTTGGGTATAATAAGTTGTACATGGAGATAATGTATGATCGATAAAGAATCTACCACTTCTATTAAAAGAAGAGAATGTCCTATGTGATTCGATAAATGACAACCCAGTGAGTCCTTAGCGATGCGAATGAAATTAGAAAGGAGTTTCTAATTTTGCATTATTTGAGTTGTGCATTTAAGAATCGAAATACATATAATTAAATAAAATAAGACTTGACAATAATTCCATGTCTTATATTTAATTGGGACATTGTATGGTGGAAGGATTGAATTATCACGGTAACTATTTACTCAAAAGTTCTTTTATGATTAATGTTGAAATCTATATTATCTGGAAAGTCGTTGATCGCTAGGGAGGCTTATCCTATTGTAGAATAAATATTATTTATTTAAATAAATTAATTGTTTAATTTATTTATTTAAATAAAATTAGAATTGTTCTAATTGATTTATTCACAACCTGGTTTAATATGGAGAACCTAAAGGGTCACACCATAAAAGGAAGAATAATTATTTAAGAAGTTAATGGCATAATCGTAATAATATGTTATGTATATTTAATTTAATCTATGGTGATAGAATAAATTAAATAGCTTAATATTTATTATTTAATATTTTAGAAATATTAAATATAAATTAATAAGAGGAGTCTTATTAATATTATTACAATTATTATTATTATTTTAATTTCTAAAGAGTTTAGAAATTAATTTAATATAAGTACTCTCATTTATTCCTAATAGGATTAGGAGGGAAAATTAGTTAAAGGAGTTTAATTAATTATCCCTAATAAGATTAGGGAGCTCATTTAATTAAAAGAGTTTAATTAAATAATACCTTATTTTATTAAATAAGGTTACCTGATATCTTTATAAGAGGAGTCTTATATCAGATATCAAAATATACGTTATTCCAATTGTTGGAGAGTACGCTTCTTTTCTATAGAGATAGAAAAACTAGGGTTTAGCCAACCACCCATCTTCTTGAATCCTTTTTCTTCCTTGGTGGATCACCTCTAGAGGCCAAACACTTGGGTGGCTAACGTTGATCAAAGGAAGGAACCAAACCCGGTGAATTCAAGTTGAACGCGAAAGGATTTGGAGGTGAACTTGTACCTGAGGAAGCTCGATCTTCAAGGGTATGATTTTATTCTTTATCTTTTCGTTAAATTAATAATTGCGCATAAAGGATGATCCGGGTATATGGTTTGTAAAATTTTTAAACTCTGATTTTTACATGTTTCTGCTAAATTTATGCAATTTGATTGCATTCTTGAATATTACAAACCTAACAATACTAACATTAAATCTTAATTACGGAAACATAAACAATTAATCTTCTTATACATCATTAACATAAGTCTAAAACAGAAATACATCATCACATAAAACAACAAGTCTTCATCACTTGTTAATCTTGTCCTTGCCTTTGCTAGTAGAAGGCTCGTCGGACCTTTCGTTCTTAACTGCAATGTTATTATTATGCAATAATGAGCACGATTTCCTATAAGTATAAAAATGAAATATCAATATATAATAATATGCGAGTGAATCAAAGACTTTTGGAATAAAATTCAACTTTTGAATCAAGAATGAATAACGAGAATCAAAAGATTTCTGAGGGTCATAAGACCTTGAACTATGTCCTATGTTATCAAGGGTTGTACTTGAAACCTTTAACAGTCATAAGACTATGGACTCTTCTACTCATACTTAGGGGGATCAGCACTTAGTACCATATTATGCACAATATCTTAACGCTAACGCATAAGAAATCCCTATACAGGGTTGTTCATCTCAGTTTGACATTAGACTCCGCACCAAAGGAAGTTTGGTTTGGATAAATCAATAAGGGTTCTAAAATTTAGAACGTTCATCAACTATGGACTAGTCGAATCAATAAGGGTTCACTAGTCTAACAAGGTTCAACAATAAATGATATTTAAATTGAATAACAATCTCAAGAGGTATTCAATAGAACAAGTATTGTATAATAGAATCATACTTTGAAAAGATAAATAATCTTTCATATAACAATTTAAACTTGATTAATAGTAACGAGAATTTGCTCGAGGTAATTTATAAACTTGAATAATGATAACAAGTAGGGTTGGGAAACTTGCCTTGTGCGTAGATTACACGTTAATTATACACGTTCCTTGATTTACTCCCACATATCATTTTCATTCATAATACTAGTTAATTATAATGTAACTAGTCATCACAAGTTCATTGTTTTGTATAACTTCTGGTTATAACTATACTTAGTCAAATTACTACACTTATTGTCACATAATTTACACTTCACGAACAATAAGTTAACTATGCGATTAATATTTCAACCCACACGTAAATGCGTTATTGACATGTTAAGAATCTATTTTAACATCTCATTATACATCTAGCATATTTTTATGTTCATTGGATTATGTTACTATCACAGCCCCAAAATAAAACCACTAAAATGCTCATTCTTGGACAGACTACAAAGTGGCGTTGCGACGCCACCATTACGCCTACTCACAACAATACGCATGCTGCCCCTTCTGTGACGAGATTCTTGGCGCTATTGGCGTGGCTTCATATTGCAATGTGGTAGCTTTTATGCTCTCTGACAAAACCTAAGATCAAGCGTGGCGAACCAGACTCAGAACCTGCAGTTCACGAAAATTGCAGAACATGCTAATTTCTACCAATTTCTTAATTCATACATGAAATTAGTCATACCTAGGCATTATTTTATACACATAACTACTACTTAACCCATCTAGCATGATTTTAACATGTTAAAACACATAATTTGCAGAATCAAAAAATGTAATTTACTGTTCTTCATGTTTTTGAAAGTTTTGAACACAAAACATGTAAATCAACACTACGAGTTCGTTATAGCACCAAATCTGTTCATTTGAAGTTTGATCTCTTCGTTTTAATATACATAATCCTGTACACGTATAAATTTATGATATAACATATGATTGACGTATCAAATTTGGCATGTAAGGCCATATGACCATATTTTTGTACTCTGTATTTTGAAGAAGCAATGTACGACATAATTTTTATGAAACTATTTGGCTGGAAATAGTTCTCTTAGGGCCTCGTTTGGCTGGCAATAATAGGCTCCAAAACCATTTAGTTTAATGATTCTCTTATACTATAGTTTAAATCATGTCACACCCAATTATACAATAAATTAAATATCTTATTTTATTTAATTTGAATAAAATATAATAATTTCTCAATAATTCACATAGTCACATAATTAATTTTCTCATTTAATAACTATGTCAAATTATTAAATCTCTAATTAATTGTTAATTAATTAAAATAACATTATGCTTATTAAATATTTCATTTAATTTTATTTAGTAAGCTCGCGCATAATTACATAATTTGAATAATAAAATTCTCCATATTAATTTAATAAATATAACACATATAATTAAATTAATCTACCACAATTGCATCAATTAATTATTTAATCCAATAATTAAATCATCGAGAATATTTATTTAATTCAATAAATATTAAAATTAAATTACAAAAATCTCGTTCGTCACATGCACAAAGTGCGATTTAATAATTCTTAGACATGACAATTAGAAATGATTAACCAGAAGTATATTTAAAATATACTACTCGAGGTCGAGTTAAGAAAAAAACTTGCCTGAACCGTTGATTACCGCTATGCAATTTAATAAGCTTTGTTTGAAGACCTAATATTAATAATATTTATTTCTAAGTTAGAATAATATCATCTTGGTATTTAAAATAACCTAAACACATTATCACATAACCCTATCAATCTATACAGCACATAAAACCTAATCTCAAGTCAAACTCTCTTTTTTCCGATCTGAATTGAATTCGGCACAATTCTAACATCCCGATTGTCTAATCAGACAAATTTCGAGTTTAAGTTCAATTAAACTCTGCCTAACCACTTAACAATTATCTTAGATAATTTATTATCAGTCAAAATAATTTTCATAAGCTCATAAAATTTTTAGATAATTATTATCATTTATCATGAATTTTCAATCATTAATATCATATTTATATGAATTAAATACCACATAATTTCTTTATCATTAATATTTATTTTATGCTAAATATTAATGAAAATCATGTCATAATATTATAATATATTTAAAATATATCAAAGTATTTTTAATACCTTAAAATCACATTTATATGATTTTTAAACCTTTAATTTCATTATCCGATAATTGCTTTTAATATTAAAATATTAATATTTTCATGACAAAATATCAAAAGTTATATTTTATAACTTCAAATATTTTTATAACTTTTTGAATAAAGATGAATTTTCTATAAATATTATTTTTGAATATTATGGAGTGAAATTGATATAATAGTTGTGGTTTACGTAATATTTATAAATTTTGCAAAAGTCAACATAACAAAGAGATCAAAGCCTGAAAATGTTGTTATATAATATTGATTGGTGGGATATGAATTCAAACTTTTTAGACTATTATTTTTTAACGGGGAATATTAGTACAACGGCACAATCATTGATATAATAGTGGACCCAAAGTACGCTGAGTTGTTATATAATATTATTATTGTCGGATTTGAAAAACGACAAAAATACTTTATGAAAATAACGGCGGAAGTTTTACTGATTAAGCTGTTGAAACACCGGTGTTAAAAAAATGCGATGTCTGGCGTGGTTGCGTAGTAGCACACGGTATTGATTATTGATGCTTACGTGATAAGTCACTTTCGGTTTTGTTGGTATTATTAATGTAATAATGAAAAAATCTTTTATATAAAAGAATACTTTTATAAAGTTATTACTATAAATAGAATATATTATATTCTATTATGCATAGTGTTGCATAGTATGCGCATAGTGTTTTGCATAGTAAAATCTTTTTATATAAAATAGAATACTTTTATAAAGCTATACATTTTATTAGACAATAATTAGAATATATTATATTTTATTATGCATAGTGTTTTGCATAGTGCTGCGCATAGTGTTTGCATAGTAAAATCTTTTATAAAGTTATTCGTTTTATTAGATTATAAATAGAATATATTATATTTTATTTAAAAGATTTTGCTTTAAATATGGATAGTCAGATTAAAATGTAAATCAATCTGGACCGTTCATGAGTTAGTTACTATGTAGTCCATTTTCTATAAATAGAAGCTCATTCCTTCATTATTTTCTTACGAATTCACTTAAACTCTAGAGAGAGAAAATTATAGAGAGAAAGAAGAAAGAAAGATTTACTACTACTTAACTACTCTTATATTAGGTTCTTTTTTTAAGGTACGGTAAGGGGTTATTATTTTTTTTATTGAAGAAGTTATTCATTCAGAAGAAGCTGTTGTTATTCCATTGCTTTATTATTACATTGGAATAACTTTTGTATACATGTCTGTGATCTACCTATACTTGGTGACATTCTTCTATTATTAAAAGTCTTTTTACTATTACATTTGGAATATCACATGCATGCGTTTTACTGTGGGACTGATTTAAAATCTTTATTATTACATTGGAATTGGAATATCACATGCATGCGTTTACTGCAGGACTGGTTAAAATCTTTATTATTATTACATTGGAATATCATCATGCATGCGTTTCTGGGACTGATTCCGTCCTTATTAGTATTACATTGGAATAACTTTGTCTGTCGTGAATCTGCATGCATGGTGATTTACATTGTTATTCCATTCTTTATTATTACATTGGAACATCACAGCCGGTCTTGCATTTTACTTTGACACAGTTTCCGATTATTTAGTATTACATTGGAATAACTTTGTCATCTGAATCTGCGCATGCATGGTGATTTCTTTTGTTATTCCATTCTTTATTATACTCGGTTGGTTAAAGTTTTGACTTCTATACTCCATGAAATTAGTAGAATATCCTTGATATTTGCGCTTCATCCGATATCTTTTCATGGAAATATTCTTACGATCATTCTTGAATTTTACTCTACTGAAAGCGATATCATGTTGACAATTTGGACATTAGTAGTTCTTGGACAAATTAATTCTTGAACTTGTTTTATTGAATTCTTATATCATTGTCATCATCCTCATGTTTATATATTATGTTGAAAGTCATATGTGGCACATGGTGGTGCATAGATGGACTTGGTATGATTATGACCGAGGATTATTGATGTAATCATGGTAGTAATGTTACAAATGATGTGGTAAAAGTCCTCGTTGGCCCGTAGTGCATTGATGGATGAGTTGTTGGCATGATCATGACCATTAATGAATACATAAATATTCTTGGCTCGTAGTGCATGGATAATTGTGGTCGTGATACTAAAGAATATCCTTGGTAGTAGTGCGGGGTGATTCGATGATGTGGAATATTTATTAAAATTTGAGTCTCGGCGATAATAATGATGAAAAACCTTTTAATCATAAAAGATAGTAGATTTTATTTTCTACTTGACTCTTTTAATGGATTGCTTGTTCATTGCTGATTAAACTTGATGTCTATTATATTTTATCGGTTTAACATTGTTGGAGACTAATGATAATTTATTACGCATTATCTTAGTCATAATATTTCTTCTTGGGGCTAGTTGAGCTCACCCTTTCTTTCATTTGTTCTCTTGAAAATGAGAATATAGTTTGGGACGAGTCGGGGAGCGGAGTGATGGTCGAGAGGATAGCATTAGTAGTCCTCACTATTACGTGAAATAGTGTGATAATAATTGTAATGAGGACTCCTTTTGAGTTTGTATAATCTCTAGTAGATAATATTTGTATTCAAACTCACGGTTTATGTTTTGTCGTATTATACCACGATAGTTGTATTAGTAAGTTGTATTTGAATTACATACCATGTATCTGGCGACCCAAGATGGGTGATGTATACCTAATTTTGGGGGCGTCACGATTGGTATCAAAGCTTAGGGATATGATCCTGGCTAAGATGTGAGACTAGAACTAGGAGGGAGGCAGGGAATTCCTTAGCTAGTATGACCTACTTAAATTTATTTTGTATTTAAATTGGTTGGTCGAGTTTAGAGATATTATGTTACATGTCAATTAACCTTTGTTTTGTGGCGATGTATCTAAAAAATGACATCCAAAATGTTGAGAATAGCAATGGAGCACAAGAGACCGTTGAGTCTCCACATATCAATAATCGGGAGAATGTGCATCGAGAAGGTGACAATCCTCATCTAAAACAACAACAACAACGACCAAATGATGAATGATGGATTGTTCGGAGGCTTTATGCGATTCATGCAACGGATGAGAAGCGGCTCTCTGTCCAAAATGTAGGTGGAAACTCTGAAAACTCTCGGCGGTCACCATTAAATGATTCAAGGCTGGGGACCACCGGAGTTTAAGGAGAGCCAAAACCACTTATGGCGGAAGCATGGATAAAGCGAGATCACCAAAATATTTGATGTCTTGGGATGCTCAGAGAAGCAAAAGGTTCCTTTCTTGCCTTTATGTTGCGCGGAGAGGCGGATTCTTGGTGGGAATCGGTAAAAGCGTACTCGACTGCCGTCTTGAAGATGTCTTGGGAGAAGTTCGAGAGGCATTCAACGACAAATACTTTCCCAAAAGTATTAAATCACATGAAGGAGGTGGAGTTTATCAAATTGGAGCAAAACAATATGGCCAGTGTCGCATGATCGAGAGGCAAAATTTGCGAGTTATCCGGTTTAAATCCCACTTGGTGGATAATGAAGAGAATGGCGTGAATGTTTTTAAGAGGTTTGAAGCGGGAATACGTCGACATCTTATTTCTCATAAAGCGTGTTTGTATTCGGATGTTGTAAATAGGGCTCGATTGGTGGAAGCGCGATAGCTTCAGTCAACGCAACGAAAAGAAGCGTAAGTGAAAAATGATAATACCGGTGAGAAGCGATCATCGAAGCGGTGACAACAAGCGTGGAGGAAATCAACGGGCGAAATGGTAACCACTTGGTGGTAATCGAGGCCAAAATAATAAGAATGGACATTTCAAGAAGAGGAGATTCAACAATGATGGAAAGCGTCGACACCCAAAGACCCGTTGTTAAGGAAGGAGAAAGACCACCTATCATATGCTTCAAATGCGGAGGGAGGGACACATCGGTCAAATTAGCGCGATGCCATCATCAAAGCGTGTTATAATTGTGGAAGAAAGGTCACTTAGCCCGATTTTGTGGTTTCACCAAAGATAAATTCAAAGCTAGGATGGAGGCACCAAAGGTTGTCCCGAAAAAGTCAAAGCCGGTAGTCTGGAGGAGCGTTTGTTGTGACCTCCCAAAAAGCAAGAACCCGAATGAGGTCATCACGGGTAAGCTTATCATAAACTCTAGCGAAGTCTACACTTTATTTGATCTGGGTTCTACCCATTCTTTTATTTCTCCTACTTGCGCTCAATGATTAAATTTGACTCAGGAGAAATTAGACTTTGACTTATCTGTGGAAACTCCGTTGGGAGAAACCTTCATTACATCCACGGTTTATAAGTCTTGTTTGGTTCAAGTTGGTACCCACACATTACACATCGATCTTATTGCATTAAAAATACTTGCATTTGATGTAATTCTAGGGATTGATTGGTTAACTACTCATCATGCAAAAATTGATTATTTTAAATAAGGTTGTTAGCTTTCATATTCCTAATCGACCTATTATGCGAATTCAAGCAACCAAACCATTAAAATCAATCACTTTGTCATCTCGAGCCATAAAAAGCTATTCGTTTATTGAAAAGCGGATGTCAAGCTTTCTTAGCTCATATCACGATCTAAACAAAAATACGTCGAGTTTTGAATAATATTTCTATTGTTAATGAATTTCTGGCGTATTCCACGAAGAACTTCTTCGGCTACCCCAGGCGTGAAATTGAATTTTGTATCGACCTTGAACCCGATACAAAACCCATTTCTAAATCCCATGTCGAATGGCTCTATTGAACTTGAGGAGTTAAAAACTTCAACTGCTGAGGAATTGTTAGACATTGGCTTTATTCATCCTAGTACTTCTCCTTGGGGTGCTCTGTTTACTATTCGTGAAAGAAGAAAGATGGGAGTATCGACTTTGTATTGATTATCGGGAGTTGAATCATGTCACCATCAAAAATAGGTACCCATTGCCCGCGTATTGATGACTGTTTTGACCCGATTGCAAGGAGCCAAATTCTTTTCAAAGATTGATCTTCGTTAGGATATCACCAATTGAAGATTAGAGCGATGACATTCAAAACGGCTTTCGAAACTTCGATGCGGGCATTATGAATTCCTAGTCATGTCCTTTGGATTGACTAATGCTCTCTTTTGCCTTCATGGATATGATGAGCCAAGTATTCAAGAATATTTGGATCACTTTGTGGTCGTCTTTATTGATGACATCCTCATATATTCCAAAACCCGTGAAGATCATGAAAGCAACACTTGAGGTGATACTCCAAAAGCTTCGTGAATATAAGCTTTATGCCAAGTTGAAGAAATGCGAGTTACGGCGAGGAAGTAGCATTCCTTGGGCACGTGGTATCAAGTCATGGAATATCTGTTGACCCAATGAAGATTGAAGCTATTCAAAGTTGGAGCAACCTAAATCGATGGCCAAAATCGTAGCTTTCTCGGCTTAGTTTGGTTATTATCGGAGATTAAGTAGAAGGGTTTTCTCGAATCGCTACTCCACTAACTTCGGTGACTCGGAAAGATCTGAAAAGTTCGGTTGGAGCGAGGAATGTGAGAAGAGTTTTCAAGAACTCGAGAGAGACTCATTTCAACACTTGTTACGACAATACCATCTGGTTCGGAGGGATTTGTCATCTCTGATGATGCTTGAGGGCAAAGGGTTAGGATGTGTTCTCATGCAACATGGGAAAGTCATAGCCTATGCCTCCACGACAACTCAAAGAATATGAGAGGAATTATCCTACTCATGATCTAGAGTTAGGCGGTTGTTGTCTTCGCACTAAAAAGATTTGGAGGCATTACTTGTATGGGGAGAAAGTGGAGATCTTTACGGATCATAAAAGCCTCAAATATTTCTTCACTCAAAAGGAACTCAACATGCGACAATGACGTTGGCTTGAGCTGTTGAAAGATTATGATCATACTATCGATACCATCTTGGAAAAGCGAGCGTGGTAGTAGCGCATTGATAAGAAGATCATATCGAATGAGTGCAATATTGTCAATATGAAGCCCCCATTTGTATGACTTGCAAAGGATGGAGATAGAGATAAAGACTCCGAGGGACCCACGTGATGATGGCAAATATCTGAGTAGAACCAACTTTAATTGATAAAATTAAAAGTTGCTCAAATTCTGAATCCGGGAGTGATGCGTATGAGGAAGAAAGTGCAAGAAGGTGCGATCTTAGGAAGCAAGAATCGATGAAGAAGGAATACTTGAGTCGACTCCGGACTTTGTGTTCCTAACGACCACGATTTAAAGTATAAAATCATGATGGAGGCGCACAACACACCATTTGCAATCCATCACAGGAGTACCAAAATGTATCATGATCTTGACATACATTTTGGTGGGGCGATATGAAGAGAGAGATAGCGTTGTTTATCTCGAGGTGTCTAACGTGTCAACGAGTCGGCGGAGCATCAAGTACCAAAAGGTCCATTGCAACCACTTGAAATTCCGAATGGAAGTGGGAGCACATTACCATGGATTTAGTTCTTGGTCTTCCCAAAGTTTCTCAAGGCATAGATGCGATTTGGGTCATTGTTGATAGATTGACCAAGTCTGCTCATTTCTTCTGATCTGAGAAACTTATACACTTGAACGTCTTGCTCGTATGTACATAAAAGCGAGGTTGTAAGATTGCATGGTATGCCGGTATCCATAGTTTACGATCGAGACCCAAGATTCACTTCACGATTTTGGGTTGGTTTGCAAAAAGCTATGGGCACAGATTTACGATTTAGCTCGGCATATCATCCTCGAGACGGACGGACGATCGGAGAGGACTATTCAAACTCTTGAAGATCTATTAAGACTACTGTGTCCTTGATTTCAAGGAAAGTTGGGACAAGTTCTTACCATTGGTGGAGTTTTCCTACTGACAACGATTATCAAGCAAGTATTGGCATGGCTCCATTCGAGCGTTGTATGGAAGAAAGTGTCGTTCTCGGTATCTTTGGGATGAGGTGGGTGAAGCAACGTTGTTGGGACCGGAGTTGAGTGCGTATGACTGACTACGGAAAAAGATTCAAACGATCCGACAACGTATAAAAACCTCACAAGATCGACAAAAGAGTTATCTTGATCTTCATCGAAAGGGCGTGGAATTCGATATAGGAGATCATGTGTTGTTACGTGTTGCTCCATGGAAAGGAGTTACGAGATTTGGAAAGAGAGAAAAGCTCGATCCTCGATTCATCGGCCCATTTTAATCCTTGATCGAGTAGGAGCGTGGCTATAGACTAAACTTTACCATGAGTATGTCTCGTGTTCATAACGTTTTCACATATCCATATTACGTAAATATGTGGAAGACCGAACCACATTATTGAGTTGGAACCGGACGAAATAGCGGAAGATTTGGCGTATGAAGAGTTCTGTTCAAATCTTGGATAAGAAGGAACATATTCTACGCACGAGGTTATACCTCAAGTCGAAGTTTTGTGGAGAAACCACGATGTTGAGGAAATGACTTGGGAGTTAGAATCGAAATGAAATCAAGGTATCCTTACCTCTTGACATACCGGTCGTACCCTAATTTTGAGGGCGAAATTTCATAAGAAGGGAGATTGTAAAACCCCAACTTTTTGAATAAAGATGAATTTTCTATAAATATTATTTTTGAATATTATGGAGTGAAATTGATATAATAGTTGTGGGTAATATTTATAAATTTTTCAAAATCACATGAAGTTATTATATATATTAGATTGGTTGGGGAATATTAGTTTTAACGAGGGAATATTAGTACAACGGCACAATCATTGGTGGACCCTAGCAAAATTATTGTCGGATTGAAAAAATGACAAAAATACTTTATGAAAATAACGGCGAAAGTTTTACAGATTAACTATTGAAACACGGTGTTTAAAAAATGCGATGTCTGGCGTGGTTGCATAGTAGCACGGTATTGATTATTGATGCTTACGTGATAAGTCACTCGGTTTTGTTGGTATTATTAATGTAATAATCTGAAAAAAATTTTTTATATAAAATGTAATACTTTTATAAAGTTATTCTATAAATAGAATATATTATATTCTATTATGCATAGTGTTATAAATGTCTATATGCATAGTGTTTTGCATAGTAAAATCTTTTTATATAAAATAGAATACTTTTATAAAGCTATACATTTTATTAGACAATAATTAGAATATATTATATTTTATTATGCATAGTGTTTTTGCATAGTGCACGCATAGTGTTTGCATAGTAAAATCTTTTATAAAGTTATTAGTTTTATTAGATTATAAATAGAATATATTATATTTTATTTAAAAGATTTTGCTTTAAATATGGATAGTCAGATTAAAGTAAATCAATCTGGACCGTTTAAATGAGTTAGTTACTATCTGATCCATTTTCTATAAATAGAAGCTCATTCCTTCATTATTTTCTTACGAATTCACTTGAAACTCTAGAGAGAAAAAATTATAGAGAAAGAAGAAAAAAATTTTTGCTTCTACTTAACTACTCTTATATTAGGTTCTTTTTTTGTACGGTAAGGGGTGTTATTCTTTCTTATTCATGAAGAAAGCTGTTGTTATTCCATTGCTTATTATTACATTGGAATAACTTTTATATCTGTGATCTACCCTATACTTGGTGACATTCTTCTATTATTAAAGTCTTTACTATTACATTTGGAATATCACATTCATATGCATGCATTTCTCTTGGGACTTGATTAAAATCTTTATTATTACATTGGAATATCACATGCATGCATTTTTTCACTTGGGACACAGTTTAAAATCTTTATTATTATTATATTGGAATATCACATACATGCATTTTTTGGCCGGACTGATTAAAATCCTTATTAGTATTACATTGGAATAACTTTGTACATCTGAAATCTGCATGCATGGTGATTTACATTGTTATTCCATTCTTTATTATTACATTTGGAACATCACATCGGTCTTGATTTACTTTGACACAGTTTCCGTTATTTAGTATTCATTGGAATAACTTTGTACATCTGATCTGCATGCATGGTGATTTCTTTTGTTATTCCATTCTTTATTATACTCGGTTGGTTAAAGTTTTGACTTCTATACTCCATGAAATTAGTAGAATATCCTTGATATTTGCGCTTCATCCGATATCTTTTCATGGAAATATTCTTACGATCATTCTTGAATTTTACTCTACAAAGCGATATCATGTTGACAATTTGGACATTAGTAGTTCTTGGACAAATTAATTCTTGAACTTGTTTTATTGAATTCTTATATCATTGTCATCATCCTCATGTTTATATTATGTTGAAAAGTCATCATGGCTGTTTGTAGTGCATAGATGGACTTGGTATGATTATGACCGAGGATTATTGATTGTAATCATGGCCAGTAATGTTACAAATGATGTGGTAAAAGTCCTCATTGGCCCGTAGTGCATTGATGGACGTTGTTGGCATGATCATGACCATTAATGAATACACAAATATTCTTGGCCGTAGTGCATGGATAATTGTGGTCGTGATACTAAAGAATATCCTTGGCGTAGTAGTGCGGGGGTGATTCGATGATGTGGAATATTTATTAAAATTTGAGTCTCGGCGATAACGATGATGAAAAACCTTTTAATCATAAAAGATAGTAGATTTTATTTTCTACTTGACTCTTTTAATGGATTGCTTGTTCATTGCGATTAAACTTGATGTCTATTATATTTTATCGGTTTAACATTGTTGGAGACTAATGATAATTTATTACGCATTATCTTAGTCATAATATTTCTTCTTGGGCTAGTTGAGCTCACCCTTTCTTTCATTTATTCTCTTGAAAAATGAGAATATAGTTGGGATGAGTCGGGGAGCGGAGTGATGGTCCGAGGGATAGCATTAGTAGTCCTCACTATTACGTGAAATAGTGTGATAATAATTGTAATGAGGACTCCTTTTGAGTTTGTATAATCTCTAGTAGATAATATTTGTATTCAAACTCATATTTTGTTTATGTTTTATTAGTAAGTTGTATTTGATTATACCGATACAGCGACCCATTTGTATGTAGTAAGTTGTATTTGAATTACATACCATGTATAACATCAAACTAACAACATGACGAAAACCCCACAAGATGGGTGATGTATACCTAATTTTGGGTAGTAACTTGTGCAAACCCTTTGGGTTTAACTATTGTGGTTTAACCCTAAGGTTTTAATTTTTTTTTTTAAATTCAAAAATTAAGATTTGTAAATTATAATTACGGTTTCCTAATTATATTATATTCCCTAATCACATTAGGGCTTGTTAATTAGGATCAATATTTTCTAATTAACAACAAAATTATTAAATTAACAATTAGGTTTTCCCTAATTATAGATTAGAGTTTCTAATCCAGAAATTAGGTGTTTCTAACTAATCAATTAGGGTTATCTCTAATTAGGTTTGTAATTAATACACTTGAGCTTTTAAGCCCCTAAATTAGGGTTTTCATATTTCGAATTAGGGTTTTAAATTCCCGGGACTGAAATTAGGGTTTCCAGAGCCGGTAATAGGGTTTCTAATCAATCGTTAGGGTTTTCTAACTGAACGTCGATGTTCTTAATATAATATTAGGGTTTGCCACTGATATATGTTATCTGGTCAACCCTTGACCCTTACCCACATCTGTACTCATAAAATATCACATACACAAAATATATGCACATATATACTTAATCCAGAATAATTCACCAAAAGATTTTTAATTCACAAAAATTCCTTCTCGGAAATCTAAAATTCATTCACTTATTTTCTGTCTAGGTTTATTATTTAACCTTTATTCAATAATTTAAGATTTAAATAATTTTCTAAATTCTTGGGTCGTCACAGCTATCATATTCCATAAAGATTGTGTGCATGCAGAATGAGGGGCTAATTCCTTTTATGTCAACAATTGTCCATCCAATATGTAACGCCCCAGAAAATCGAACCTTTTGTAAATACTTTTATAATGAATAAAATAATATTATTTGTTATTATTATGTGTTAGTAAGATGAATGTCGTTCTATAACATAGAAACGTCGGAACGTCATAGTATTTTAACAACGTGAAGGGATTAAAGTGTTTGAATTTCCAAGACGAAAATAAAAGCTTTCTGAGAAATTTTTTGAAAAATACTATTCATCGATTTCTGCTCGGGAATTATTTTTGAACCTTTGAGAAATACGTAAGTTAGAATATCAAGGTGAGATGGATTATGTAATAATAATTCAAGTATGAAAAATGCAATATTTCGCAAGTGGACTTAATTAGAGAACGTTAGGAATATCAAGCGTTAAGAAGATAATGTAATGAGCGTATGATACGTATGTATTGTGCGAGGTAGTGTATACGAGTATTATACAAAGTATTATACGAGTATGTACGAATAATGGTATATCGTATAATATGAATTAGTATACGAGTTAGAATACGATAATTATACGTGTAGTATATGTTATAAGGTTTTTAGTTAAATGGAATGGACTAGTAGAATTGTGTAGCAATTGAATAGTCCAATAAGAATTAAGATGCAAGCCCAAGTGTTTATTAATGTGAAGCCCAAAATAAATCAATGAAAGCCCACAAGAATAATCTAAGTAATTAAACATAAGCCCAATGTAATGATCCAATGGACTAGCTTGATCCATGGGGCAACCCATGGGTGATCTTGGTGCCCAAGTGTTGCGATAACCAAGCATGTTATGTAATGTCCAAGTAATAAGTGTGGTTAGTGTTGGTCGATTTCGCAATTAATGAATACGTGCAAGTATACACGGTCAACAATTAATATAGTGATAATAAAAGTATCGTTCCCACGAGAAATTATTTAATAAAAATTACCAAGTACTAACTCTTAACCAAATCAATTTTATTTAAACAACGGAAAATTGTGATTTTTCTAATTAAAAAAACTAAATTAACTAATTAAACTGAATTACTTTATAAATGAATTCAAATAAATAAAGATTAAGACTACAATATCCCCAATTATGAACTACAAGTCAATTATCCAATTATCCCAATTATTATGCCTACTGAATTGTTAACAAGAATTCTCAAATGCCAAAAGCCCTTTTCTAAGTGATCAATTGACTTTTATTTAATCTAAATTAATCTTGCTATATTCCTATGCAAAACAATTGAATTAAACTCCTTCAATTCCAATTCCTTATGTGTTACATGCAGTGAACAGATATTTCTATTCAATTCATAAACCTAATTATTCACTTTGCAAATAACTAAGTCACATGATATCATGCCCAGTTCTAACCCTAGAATTCCTCTTTCAATTCCTTCTAGAGTAACAAGGTAATTACTGATCAAATAATTAAGCAATAAGCACAAGACAAGATAAACAATTCACCTTGACATAAATAATTGGAATAAATCAAATAATTAATTCATAAACATAAAAGGTTCAATTGAAATCTTAATAAAAGAGTTAGTTCATGATTAATGAATTAAAACCAAGAATCCACAACTGAATAGACATTAAAAGATAAAAGTATGATAAGATAAGAGAATAGAATCTGTTGTCAGCAAATCTGATGCTCCCCTCTTGCTCTTGATCTTCAGTGTTCTTCAATTTGCTTCAATCTCCAATGACTAATTAAGAACTAGGGTTTATATTCTAATCTAATGGAGTGTTTTATCTAGTCTAATCTATGTAATCTCCTTTTATTTAATGTCTTACATCATGTATTTATAGGTTACAAGTCTAATTTTTAGCTTAGGAACAAACCCAATCCAATTTGGAGTCAAAAAAGTGTCAAAATTCGCCCCAAAACGCGTCCAAGCCTAACCAAACCCTTCCCCAGCGCCCCAGAGCTGGGCACGGCGCTAGGAAGCTGCCCCCTAGCGCCCCGGCGCTGCAAATAGGCATGAAATGGGCGCCCCGGCGCTGGAACATTTTCTGACATTTTTTGCTCCGACATCCTTTGGGAAAATGGTCATAACTTCTTCGTCCAAACTCCGATTTCTATGATTCAAGATGTTACGGAAAGAGGAGACGTAGATCTACAACTTTCATTCTTTAAGTATTTCGAAATTAGGTCCCAAAAAATACTCAAATTGGCTCTAAAGTGACTGATGTGTAAATGGCAAGCCAAAAATGCGCATCTAGCCACCCCAAACATCGATCCAAGTAATTTTTGTCCCAATTCCTACAAAACAACATAAAACATGCATGAATAGACATAAACACTTAAAAACATCCAAAAGATTAAGTTCAAACGCACTCAATTATGAGTATAAAACTCACTCATCAAATACCCCCAAACTTAAACATTTGCTTGTCTTCAAGCAAAAACACAAAAGAACTAAAAATAAACAACATAAATTAACTACATGAATGCATATGCATGATCTACTTCCTAATATACATACGAACCCAGTAATAAATCAATATGATATATAGCAACAGGCCTCAAAGATACCATTGATACTCAAACAATTTATCCGATCAAATCAAAGTCCATAACTCTAACCAGTTAGTCAATCCAAACCTGTCATCACCAATGTTGTGCATGTGTGCTTGTTAACCATTCTAACCAACCACAATTCAAGATAATCACATAACAAACTTCTTAGAAGAAAAATTTCAGTTCCAATTCAATTACTTTTGTGAACATGACAACTTCGGTTAAAACTAAGCAATTACCAAGTCTAAGGGTAAATACAGGATTTATTTATACTTTTATTCAACCACGAGGGCATTTTTGCTCTTTCTCGTATTTTTTCATTTTTTTTCTCATGGATGTGCAATGTCCTATTCCCTTAGGCTTTTCAGTGCTACCTTAACGAGCTTTCGACCAACGACTCCCAAGCCATTAAGACCTTAGGGTGCTAGGTGTAAAGACAATCCCCTCGGGCTTACTTACTCAAGTAACAAAGGCCACAAAACTAGACAAGCATGCCACGATGTTTATTCATTTTTTTTTTCTGGATTTTCTATTTTTTTCTTTTCATCATTTCTTTTTTTTCATTTTTTTTTCTTTTTGTAATATATATATCCCATAGATTCCCCCAAACTCAAGCTTTTACGTCATTCCAACCTTTACCGCCAGTTCACTAATTTCCTTAAATTTTAACCAAGATTTTCCCTCGGAAACAAATTATGAAACCCTTGAACTAAGTGGATTAAAACAGTTAAACTTTAAGTGCTAACCGGTTACATAAGTTTCAGACAGGCTAAGATTATCATCATGATTAAAATTAGAACTCATCATCAATTATCAACACTGTTCAAGTTAACATGCAAAACCAATCTTATCATAGGCCGAGTTAAGACCACACCAACCGATCACACAGATTTATGCAAAAAAAAATCCAATTATACTACATGAACACATACTAATGCAACACATATATGAATATGCAAATAACTACCATGTATTATATGCAACCTAAAAAAAACACAACGCTAACACAAAAAAAATAAACTACCATGAAGATAACTAACTATATGCAATACGACACTAAAATGCCCCCAAACTTAAACTAGACATTGTCCTCAATGACTAAAATAGAAAAAAATTAAAGCAGAGGACTTCCCTAAAAATATAGCAATCTTCCTCCTTGTCCGCTAAGTTTGGAGAATAGGCTAAGCACATGGAACAAATTGGGCACCTCACTTGAATTTGACTTGAATAACCTGTAAACCATGATAGAAATAATTTTATTAAATTCTAAATAAATGTAAATTCAAAACAACTAATATAAAACCTAATAAAAACTAAAAATAAAAATTAAACTTGGGTTGCCTCCTAATAAGCACTTATTTTATAGTCTCAGCCTGACTTCTTCAATTCGCTATCAAATTCCCCTACGAAAATTGAGGAACCCTCCATCCATCAGAAGCAATGTCTCTTTTGGGAGGTTCCTAATTGTAATGGCCATTGAGTTTTAGTCACCTAGCATGATCTTTTTAGATAGGATCCCCATTAAGTACGGCAAACCACTAGGTGCTTTCCCCATTGTGTTTGTGATCAAATTATGGCATGGAGGCTTGTCAAACACAATGGGCTCTTCCTCCATCTTCTCCTTTTCAACCCACCATGACTCCACAGTTGTACTAGCTCTTATGTCATAAAGAGCTTTGCCTACGACATAACTGCCAATTGGGCATGGTTTTGCAAAACTGCCTGGATTCTTGAACTTTGGTGGAGGAGCCACATGGGATACTAATGAAATCGGCTCATCTTCGTTGAATCTTACAGTTAAATCTTCGTCGATCTCCTTTTCCTTGACTGTCTCTTGCAAATCCTTTCCACTACGTAGAGTCACAGCCTTGCAATGCTCATCTCTGGCCGGATTTATCTCTGTATCACTAGGGAGTGTTCCAAGTGGGCGGTTATTCATTGCAAGTGCTATCTGCCCCAATTGATTTTCCAGATTCTTTATCGACGCACCTTGGCTTTTCATATTCATCTCTACTTGATTAATTATTTTGTCTTGATCATCGTTCCTTTTTTCAGTAGCTCTAATGAATTTTTCTAAGGCTTCTTCCAAACTTGATTTCCTTTCTGGTTGTTGTGGAGTCTGATTTTGAAAACCGAATGTGTTTTGCTGTCTAGAAGCTTGAGCTTGATTGTTACTCCAAGAAAATCCCGGATGATTTCTCCAACCCGGATTATACGCGTTTTGGTTCGGATACGGTTGGGTAGACCGACTATAGCTCCCTCACTTAACCGAGTGATTCAAAGATTTATGGCACATCGATTCAGTAGCATGACTCCCAGCACATAACTCACAAACCATAGCTACTTGCTGCGTGGATGGTGGACTCCATGTTTCCATTTTCTTAGCTATTACGGACACCTGTGCTGCCAATTCTGAAAGTGTCGCGAGTCCATCAATCCCTGTTTCTATTGGTTGAGTCATGTTTGCCATCCTTCGCCTCCGTTGGGCTGAGATAACCTCCAACGTCTTCAAATTTGCCTCAATTTGTATTGGCTCTACAGAAAATATGTATATATATATATATATAATATTCACGTCACATTTGAAAAGTTCTTGGAACTTAACTTGTTAACACTTAACATTAACTTTTATGATATATAATATAAACACCATCCTGCTAAAACCGTGATACACGTGAATGACTTTAAGGATTCATTCCGTGATGACTTAGTATGAATCCAACCGTGAAGAATAAAATCAGCCACGGATTCGGTAGAAAAAATAAAGATTACCGAAATCAAATAACTTTTTATAAAACCGTGAAGTGATTTCATCATTTTTTTTTTTAATTTTATACAATATATTATGCCCAATTAAATTGTTCTAAACACATATCAATATACATATCAAATTAAAACAATTAATACTTCGCATAAAGGTTTGGCTTTGATACCACTGTTAGGTTTGTAATATTCATGAACGCAATCAAATTGCACAAATTAAGCGGAAACGTGATAAACAAGAGTTTTAAAATTTTACAAACCATATATCTGGATCACCCTTTATGCAAAATTATTAATTAAACGAAAAATGAAGAACAAGAATCATACCCTTGAAGATTAGAGCTTCCTCAGGTACAAGTTCACCTCCAATCTTTTTCGCGTTCAACTTGAATCCACCGGGTTTGGTTCCTTCCTTTGATCAACGTTAGCCACCCAAGTGTTTGGCCTCTAGAGGTGATCCACTAAGGAAGAAGAAATATTCAAGAATAAGGGTGGTTGGCTAAACCCTAGTTTTCTATCTCTATAGAAAAAGAACGTACTCTCCAACTATTGGAATTGCGTATGTTGTGAAAAAGTCAACAACCACACTGCACCCATAATAAGACTCCTCTTATTTATAGATGTAGGCAACCCTCCTTAACAATTAAGGAATTAAGTTTTATTATAATTAATTAAACTCCTTTAATTAATTAGGCTCCTAATCTTATTAGGAATAATTAATTAAAGTTTTAATTAATTAGCCTCCTAATCTTATTAGGAATAAATGAGAGTACTTTTATTAATTAATTCTCAAACTCCTTTAGGAATTAAATAATAATAATAGTAATAATAATAAGACTCATCTTATTAATTTATATTTAATATTTTCAAAATATTAAATAATAAATATTAAGCTATTTAATTTATTCTATCACCATAGATTAAATTAAATATACTTAACTTATTATTACGATTATGCCATTAACTTCTTAAATAATTATTCTTCCTTTTATGGTGTGACCCTTTAGGTTCTCCATATTAAACCGGTTGTGAATAAATCAATTAGAGCAATTCTAATCTTATTTAAATAAATAAATTAAATTATTAATTTATTTAAATAAATAATATTTATTCTACAATAGGGATTAGCCTCCCTAGCGATCAACGACTTTCCAGATAATATAGATTTCAACATTAATCATAAAAGAACCTTTGACTAAATAGTTACGGTACAATTCAATCTTTCCACCATGCAATGTCCCAATTAAATATAAGACATGGAATTACTGCCAAGTCTTAATTTATTTAATTATATGTATTTCGACTCTTAAATGCACAACACCAAATAATGCAAATTAGAAACTCCTTTCTAATTTCATTCTGCCTTGGCCAAGGACTACTATTTTGTCATTTATCGAATCACATAGGATATTTCTCTTCTTTTACTAGAAGCGGTAGATTCTATATTGATCATACATTATCTCCATGTACGACTTATTATACCCAAGCATACCCTTTGATATACCCTAAGAGTCTTAAGGAATAAGTCAAAGTATAACTCATCATACATAAGATATTATGATGATCTCAAGTCCAATGATCACTTATACGACTATCACTACAAGAATTCCTATTGACATGCAAGTAAAACTCCATTAGGTATTCATTAGCGAGCCACGTTCAGTGAACTTATTCTCTAATAAGCACCTACATACTTGCTTTAGTGTCTCCACACAAATAATCATGAGATCAATCATCCTCATCTAATGAGCAAGCAACGTATGTACCAATCTATCCGGATTCACTAATCCCCAATTTAGTAATCCAACGATTGGGAACTATTTTAGTTTTAAGCTTTCTAAGAATTTAGATCTCATTAGAATGATCATCATCATTATTCTAAAAACATTGCTTAAAACTATGGGTTTATCACATATTATAAAACAACATCATGTAGATAATTAAAAGTCTTTAATAAATTAATATTTTTTATTAATAAATGAATATGATTGATACACAGTATATGTTTTATCATCAAACATGATTGGCTTGTGTGCATACTACTTTCAGTAGGCCAATGGCTCGTACCTATAATATGTCAGTGCAAGATGCGATGGCATCGAGGGATGTAGTCGCAAGTATTATTTCGATCAACGACCTAAATGCTTACGTGATGTTTGATTCGGGTGCTATTTGTACATTTATAGCATGTGATGATTAGGATTACTTCCTGAAAAGTTGCCAATACCTTTAAATATTAAGGTAGAAAACGAAGAGATAATTCTTATTGAAGATATTCATAGGAGTTGTTGTGTAGATATACGGGGTTGTAAATTATCGGTAGATTTGATACCGATAAAGTTAGGAGAATTCGACGTAATTCTCGGAATGGATTGGTTGGTTAACCATGGGGCAATTATAGATTGTCAATAGAAAAACGTAAATATTAAAACATTAAGACAACCTCATGTAGTATTTTACTAAGAATAATAAATCGCTCGGACGCTTCGTGTTGTTGCTTTTTAATGACCACCAAACTAGGAAATTATTGAGGAAGGGGTGTGTAGGTTATCTGTGCTATGTCGTTGATACCCAGAGAGTGGGAGCGACCAAGGAACAAATACCTATAGTGAGTGAATTCATGGATGTATTTCCAAGTGAGTTGTCGGGTCTTCCGCCGGATAGGGAGACCGAATTCGTAATAGACATTGTGCCAGGAGCGACACCAGTTTCTAGGGCACCGTATCGTATGGCGCCTGTAGAAATGAAGGAGTAGATGGTGCAGTTGCAAGAACTGTTGGACAGGAAGTACATTCGATCGAGTGTTTCACTGTGGGGAGCACCGATATTGTTTGTTAAGAAGAAGGACGGATCGTTAAGACTTTGTATCGACTACCGAGAGTTGAACAAGTTAACGATAAAGAATAAATACCCATTGCCCAGGATCGATGATCTTTTTGATCAGTTGAAACGAGAAAAGTATTTTTCTAAAATAGATTTAAGGACGAGGTATCATCAGCTGAAGGTTAGGAATGAGGACGTACCAAAGACGGTATTCAGGACTCGTTATGGTCATTACGAGTTTCTGGTGATGTCATTTGGATTAACTAATGCACCAGCTGCATTCATGGATATGATGAACAGAGTGTTCAAACAATATTTGGACAAGTTCATCGTGGTGTTTATCGATGATATTCTAGTCTATTCTAAGACGACAAAAAATCATGTTGAACACTTAAGAATAGTGTTGGAGACATTAAAGAAGGAGAAGTTATATGCGAAGTTCACTAAGTGTTAATTTTGGCTAGAGAGGGTACAATTTTTAGGCCATGTCATTGACCAGAAAGAGATTTCAGTAGATCCAGCGAAGGTAGAAACCGCGATGAATTGGGAATAACCGAAAATGCCGACTGAGGTGCGGAGTTTCCTAGGGTTAGCGGGATACTATCGGAGATTCATTCAGGATTTTTCAAAGATAGCTACTCCGTTGACTAACTTGACAAGGAAGACGGTGAAATACGCATGGATAGAGAAATGCGAGGATAGTTTTCAAGAACTGAAGAAGAGGTTAAGTGAAGCGCCTGTTTTGGCATTACCCGATGATACATGAAATTTTTGTAGTTTATAGCGATGCTTCGCATAGAGGACTTGATTGCGTGCCCATGAAGCATGGCAAGGTCATTGCGTATGCATCACGGCAGTTGAAGGATTATGAGAAAGTTTACCCTACTCATGATCTGGAACTGGCCGCGGTAGTGTTTGCCTTAAAGATATGGTGACATTATCTTTATGGGAAAAAATGTGAGATATACATGGACCATAAAAGTCTAAAATATATCTTCACACAGAAGGAGTTGAATATGAGATAGAGGAGATGGCTGGAGATGATAAAGGATTGCGATTATGAATTTTGTATCGTCCGAAAAAAGCCAATGTTGTGGTCGACTCCTTAAGTAGAAAGGGTCGGGAGAAGTTGTCTATGTTAACGGCTCAAACTGAGCTAATAACAGAGATGGCTAGGATGGAGTTAGAGGTGAAGTTGCAAAATGAATCGAGACAGATACTATTTGCGACGGAGATGCAATCTACCATCGTTGAGAGAGTTAAGGAGGTGCAGCTCAAAATTAATGAGTGTGACCAGATGAAGACGAGGTTAACCAATGAAAAAGATATTAAGTACAGTCTTGATAATGAGGGATTATTAAGATTTGAAGAAAGAATTTGGGTTCCGAATGAGACAAAATTAAAGGAGCAAGTATTACAAGAAGCTCACAGTTCGAGGTACTCGATTCATCCTGGTAGCACTAAGATGTATCAAGACCTTTGACAGAGTTTTTGGTGGCCAAACATGAAGAGAGAGATAGCCGAGTATGTGAGTAGGTGCTTGACTTGTCAGAAAGTTAAGGTCGAACATCAACGACTAAATGGCTTGTTACAGTCATTGGAGATTCCAGAGTGAAAGTGGGAGCATATCACGATGGACTTTGTGGTGGGACTTCCGACTACTCAGAAGGGATATGATGCGATTTGGGTAATAGTGGATCGGTTGACGAAGTTAGCTCACTTTTTGCCAATTAGGGTAAAGTATAACTTAGACCAGTTAGCTAAACTTTATGTTAAGGAAGTTATTTCCAGACATGGAATGACAGTTTCGATTATGTCAGATCGTGATCCACGATTCTCGTCGAACTTTTGGAGGAGTCTACAAGAACAGTAGGGAACGCAGTTGAAGCTGAGTATGACATATCATCCACAAACCGATGGACAGAGTGAGAGAACAATTCAGACGTTAGAAGATATGTTAAGATCTTGCGTCATGGATTTCAAGGGTAGTTGGGATGATCATCTACCATTAGTAGAGTTTGCGTATAACAACAGTTATCATGCAAGCATAGGTATGCTGCCTTACGAAGCCTTGTACGGAAGAAAATGCAGAACACCATTGTATTGGGATGAAGTGGGAGAACACCGAATGCTAGGACCAGAATTGGTGCAACAAACAGCGGATATAGTGAAACTAATACGAATGTGATTGGTAGCAGCTCAAGACAGACAAAAGAAGCTTACAGATTTGCATCGAGTAAATAGGGAGTTCGAAGTAGGCTCGTATGTATTTCTAAAGGTATCTCCTTGGAAAGGAAAGATATGATTTACAAAGAAGGTAAAGTTAAGTCCCATGTTTATAGGACCTTTTGAAATATTAGAAAAAGTGGGAGGGATAGCTTACGAGGTAGTATTACCTCAAGACCTAGAACGAATACATAACGTGTTTCACATATCTGTATTACGTCCCTATAAGCCTGATTACAAACACGTAATAGAGTATGAGCCGATTCATATCGAGAAGGACTTAACATATGAGGAGATACCGATTCAAGTCATCGATGGAAAAGAGAAAGTTCTACGGAACAAAGTTATACCGTCTGTAAAGGTGTTATGGAAGAACCACGATGCCGAAGAAGCAACGTGGGAACTTAAAGAAAAGATGAAGAAGAATTACCCTCATTTGTTTGTGTAAATTTTTTAGCGATTCTCTCGGGGATGTAATCCTTATAAGGGGAGAGAGTAACGCCTCGTAAAATCGAACCTTTGTAAATACTTTTATAATGAATAAAAAAATATCATTTGTTATTATTAAGTGTTAGTAAGATGAATGTCGTTCTATAACCTAGAAACGTCGGAATGTCGTAGTATTTTAACTACGTGAAGGAATTAAAGTGTTTGAATTTCCAAGACGAAAATAAAAGCTTTCCGAGAAATTTTCTGAAAACACTATTCATCGATTTCTGCTCGGGAATTATTTTAGAACTTTCGAGGAATACGTAACGTTAGAATATCAAGGTGAGATGGATAATGTAATAATAATTCAAGTATAGAAAATGCAATATTTCGCATGCGGATTTAATTAGAGAACGTTAGGAATATCAAGCGTTAAGAAGATAATGTAATGAGCGTATGATACATATGTATTGTGCGAGGTAGTGTCTACGAGTATGATACAAAGTATTATATTAGTATGTATGAATGATAATATATCATATATTATGAATTAGTATACGAGTTAGAATACGATAATTATACGTGTAGTATATGTTATAAGGTTTTTAGTTAAATGGAATGGACTAGTAGAATTGTGTAGTAATTGAATAATCCAATAAGAATTAAGATGCAAGCCCAAGTGTTTATTAATGTGAAGCCCAAAACAAATTAATGCAAGCCCACAAGAATAATCTAAGTAATTAAACCTAAGCCCAATGTAATGATCCAATGGACCAGCTTGATCCATGGGGTAACCCATAGGTGATCTTGGTTCCCAAGTGTTGTGATGACCAAGCATGTTTTGTATGACCAAGTAATAAGTGTGGTTAACAAGTTTACTTAATAATTAAGTAAGTGAATAGTAAGGAGGTTTGTAAATGAGGTGGGATGTGCTTTTGACTATTACGCCCTAACATTAACAAGCCTATAAATAGAAGAAGAGATTGTTCATTATTTGCTTGTTCAATTTCATCCAACTTCCAACTTAAGTGTTAGAGAGAATAAGCACATTTAAGCTACACTTCCATTGTTAGATTTTCAAGAAGAAAAAAGCTAGTCATCAAAGGTAAATGATCCTATGCCATTAGTCTTCTATCTCTACCATGATAGCTTGATAGAGAAGTGATGGTCATGTATGTTAAGAACTCATAAGAATTGGATAATCAATGGACTTAAGCCGTATAAGTCGAGAATAAGTAATTTGAACCTAAATAAGTTATAAGCTTATGAAGAACAATGATGAACTTGTCATATGTTTACCTTAAGAAGTTAGTATGATTGATAAGAGGTAAAAATGTTGGATAAAGGACTTAAAACAATTATAAGTCATAAGAAATGAAATCCTGTAATTTATAATTTGTTAAGTTATAAACTTATGAAGAATAAGCCATAACTTAATATGAAAAATAATTTGTTGTAATATGTAGGTTGAGATGTCTATTTGATGGATTAAATCCATTTAGAGCGATGAACAAATCATAAGTGATGGAGTTTTGTCGGAATTCACACGATTGGACGATAATCGTCGAATTTGTGAAATTCTCGGAATGGAAGTTGGATTTTTTGTTTGAACTCGGAAATATTGGTTTTCAATGGAGAGAAGTCTTATTTGGTATTATAGAGTAGCGAACTCGAAAATGATCGGATTCTGACTTAGAACGAAGAAACGAGCGTTGAACGTTCACGAATGTTTATCGTTTTCGTTAAAAATGAACCAATAGGTGAATTTAGAATTCACGAAGTCAAAAAGATAAAATTCTTTCATGAACATATAGAGTATGTGATTTATGAACCGTGGACTCTTGAACAAGCCAATTCGGACTTATAACGAAGAAGTTACGAGCCCGGGAGTTTCACAACGTTGAAAAATCAGATAAATTTTTCAGCACAGAGCTAGCGCCATGCCACCGATGAATTTAAATAGGTGGTGGCGCCAGCACACCAAGCATGGCCGGAAAAGTCAGAACCTCTTCGGAGTTTCATGCCATAGCCTGGTAGAATGTGAAGGGACTCGCATCACATTGTCACGAGTCCGGGTCTTTAGCCACTGGAGTATGGCACCGCTAAGCGGTATTTGCAAAGGGAGTTGAGTTGGCCATTAATACCAAATTTTTAGTGTTTAGACAACGAACTAAGGAACTTAATGAAGCATTATTAAGACATTGATAAACCTTAAGTATGATCACTTAGGGTTTAAGGAAGTCAATTGCATATGAACGTAAGAACGACGTAATGGAACACCGGAACCAATAATAACAAATCTAAGTCATAATTAGATTGAAAAGAAGGGTAAGATTCATTAGGAACCATGTATGTTATTCATGACCTAATGTGCTATGTGATGTTATCATCTACTGTAGAGACCTTAAAGACTTAAAGTACACGTGTTATAACTGTAGCAGACGCTAAAGGCAAGTATTCTAACCCTTGTTTTAGTTCAATCGGTACAAGCTTTGTGATTCATGTATTATTACGCATGAACTAATGTCTAATGAAGTCAAAGCCAATTCTTTCAGCTAGACTTATGATATGTTACAATCTATCAAAGTATTGTCGATGTTTTACCAAACTATGTTGGTGTGGTTTTCAAATGAAGACTAAGTATGCTAAAAATATTTATCGTCAAATGACAGGCACGTGAGGTTTCCACAACTTAAACGTACATACGTTTAATGAATGTAGTGCTGATCAACATAGAGTGCTATAGGCTGATCACCTAGACGTGCTCGTAAGCTATGTCGGACTTACGAACTTAGTGTCGGGATGTCCTTTTCAAAGAACTTATGAAATGCTCATGGTCTTGGACTAGAATTGATTTTTTACTGAATATTATCATTGTAAAACGTTTTGAATGAAAATAAGTGTTATTTTAAATTATCTATAGTAATTCGTAACTATTGTTCAGTTATTGAAGATATACGATTGATATGTTTCAAGCATGCTATTTTACTAGAATTATTGTACTTACTGAGCTAGTTAGGCTCACTCTTGCTTGAACCATATGAATGCAAACTAAGATCGAATCTGAATAAATTTGATCCGATGAGGATAAAGGGAAGGCTAAGGCAAACCCGTAGATTACTTATGTAATAGTATAGGTTTGTAATGATAATATTTAATAGTATGACAAGAACAAGTGTAACGGTTATAAAGAACCTGGGAAATGTTAATATTATTTTGAATATATATAAGACATATTCGTTCTTTTGAGGCATTTCAATTGAATGTTTGTGTGAACTGTAGCACCGTGTAGCACCATCTGTCAAGTTGGAAGATACCCAGATTTGGGGGCGTCACACTATAGCGTTCTTGAATTCTCTTAAGACTCTAATCAGCCTACTTTCTTGAAATGTGGTTAGTGCAAATGCAATAATAACAGGTAAAGTATATGATTCGCCTAAGTATGTATACATGAGATGAGAAGGTAGTGGTTTAAGCTCAAGGGAAGGAGGCACCTCTAGGGATGACCTCAAACGATCTGAAGACTTATCTGAATTTTCTAAAGGCTCAAACGGCATCCTGAACTTGTTCACCCTTGGTAATGTATCTAAAAGCTAAAAATATTCAAGATAATCTGGCTCGTCCATGTCAATATCCCCCATCAGTGTAATTTCCAATGAATCCGTATTCATAACCCTCAGAAACTCATCATCCACAGCCTTTTCCACCACATCCACTCGATAACACTCTTCTTCATCATAAGGGAATTTCATAGCTTTGAATACGTTGAATGTGACTTCTTGGTATTGAACCCGCATAGTCAACTCTCCTTTCTGAACATCTATAAGAGTTCTCCTAGTAGCTAGAAATGGCCTCCCAAAAATAATGTGAATGTCCTTGTCTTCTTCGTAGTCTAGAATTATGAAATCAGACGGGAAGATGAACTTATCAACTTTCACAAAAATATCCTCCACAATCCCTCTAGGATAAGTAACTGACCGATCTGCAAGCTGAAAAGATATTTTATTGGTTTTGGTGCAAGAAGTCCCAACTGAGTGTATATTGATAGAGGCATAAGTTGATACTTTCACCCAAATCACATAAACATCTATTGAATGACAAGCTACCAATTGTGCAAATGATGGTAAAACAGCCAGGATCCTTCAATTTGGGAGGTAGCTTTCTTTGTAGTACTGCGCTGTACTCTTCAGTCAAAGCTACTGTCTCAAAATCTTCAAATTTCTTTTTTCTAGATAGAATTCCATTCATGAATTTGGCATAGCTCGGCATCTGTTCTAAACCTCTGCAAATGGTATATTAATCTGCAACTTCTTGAACACTTCGAGGAATTTGGTGAATTATTTGTTCAATTTCTACTTTTGAAGTCTTTGCGGATAAGGATCTGGTGGATATGTTTTTAGTGGAGTGACATGAGTTTTCTTTGCTGTTTCTCTCTGTTCTAGCTCAGATTCTACATTACCATTCTCTTCCTTAGAGTTTTCTGCCTCATCCAAATCTGGGGAAGGGTGCAGCTGTGTCGACTCCCATTGTATTTTAGGCGAAGCTGGGCCTACTTGCAAGGTCTGTTTTCCACTTCTGAGTGTTTCAAATTGGCATTACTCTTTTGCTTCTCTCCTTAGGTTAGCTTATGTGTTACTAGGAAGAGATCCTTGTGGTCTATTTGTCAATATGCTAGCCATTTGCCCCACTTGTTCTCCAAATTTTTGATAGCCACCGCTTGACTCTTTAGCATCACATCATTGTTGGCCATGTATTTCATCATAAGCTCTTCAAAGTTGGGTTTTCTTTCAGGTTGTGGAGATGGTGTTGCATGTTGTTGTTGGTTTTGGAACCACGGGGGAAAATGTAGTCTTGGAGCTTGTTGATGATTCTGATTATTGTTCCGTGAGAAGTTAAGGTGGTTTGTAGCTCCAGGATTGTTTGTATTTTGATAAGGATTTGGTGGTCTCTGGCAGCTACCCACAAACTGCACTGCTTCAGGATTGATGGCACATTGCTTGATGGCATGTGCTCCCACACATAGCTCATAAACAAAGGCTACTTGCTGCACTTTTGCCTCTGCAATAACATCAATCTTCTTTGGCATAGCTGACAACTGAGCTGATAGAGCCGTGATTCCATCTACTTCTAATACTTCGGCTTCTTTTTGTTGATTCAATCTAGAAGTCGTCCATTGGCAATTGTTCGCGTCCATGGTCTCTAGCAACTTATATGCCTCTTTATAATTCTTGGCCATGAATGCCCCTCTAGAAGCTGAATCAATGCTTGTTCTAGTATGACTATTCAGCCCATTGTAGAAGGTATTCAACTGCATCCACCGAGTTAATCCATGATGAGGGCATCTCCTTAGCAAATCCTTATATCTTTCCAATGCTTCATATAATGATTCCCCATGTTGTTGCTCAAATGTAGATATGTCATTTCACATTTTAGCAGTATTTACAGGCGGGAACAATTTAGCCAAGAACTTTTGTGCTAAGTCATTCAAAGTGGTAATGGAGCACAGTGGTAATGAGTGAATGCAACTTTTTTCTTTGTCCCATAATGTGAAAGGAAATAGTCTGAGTCTCACTGCATCATCCGATACCCCATTAAACTTGAATGTATCACAAATCTCAAGGAAGCTCACCAAATGATCATTTGGGTCATCATTAACCATACCCCTAAACTGGACTGAGTTTTGTATCATTTGAATGCTTCCTGGTTTGATTTAAAAGGAATTTGTGGCTATTGCTGGCCTTGTGATACTTGATTGGGGTTCATTGATTTGCAGTGTAGCATAATCTCTCAATGTTTTCCACTCTTCTGCCGCCATGACTTCTGGTGTTTCAATTTCCTCTTGAATATCCGTGATCCCCTTACTCAATCGCTAAACCCTTCTATTAATGTCGTCCTTGTAAGGCAACAAATCAGGCTTCTTAGATCGAGTTTGTATACATTATTCAAGAGTACCTCAAACAAAAGAAATATATAAAAAGAAATAAGATAAGAAATATTTGTTTAACTAAGACCAATCTAATTTAAATTGATGACGAAAGTAATAAAAACAATTTCTAATCCTCTGCAGCGGCGCCAAAAACTTGTTGGCTTGTTTGGGTATTAATAAAAAAATAGACACACAAGTGCACGTGGTCAACAAGTATTATAGAAGAAGTAGAGTATCGTTCCCACGGAGAATGTTAATTGCATTTTAAACTAACATACACCAATTTATAACTATTTCAGTCTACTTAAACAGATGAACAAATTATGATTTATCTAAAAGAATGCTGAAAATCAAAAGACAATTAACTAATGAGTAATTAAGTCAGATAAGGGAGATATGAGATTATAACTTCACTTAATGCGTCATCCAAGTTACTACACTTACTTTTAAGCCAAAATGATTACTCTAGATTGCTAGTCGAGAACACGAAGGTAAAATATGGTCATCTCTCAATGTAACATATCCAAATCACACTAAATCCACAATAGATAGAATGAATGTGAACACCCAAATTAAGTAATTCACTATATATCTATGTGTCTTAAGATTAATATTGGTTAAAGCACAAGTTCTCCAAAGACTACGAGTCGTTCTTCAGTATATTTCTATCCTTAGAACGAATTATGCAATCTAACACCATGTAGAATCATAAACACGAGCTAATATTGTTAGATCTTAATTCACAATTCATTTCTCAATTTTATATAAATTATCCTGGTAATTGCTGATCAAACAATTATGCATTTTAAGAAAACCATAATAGGCAATCCATACATAAACAATCAAAACTAACAAGAAAGCATAGAAATCTACATTTAGCATTAACATTTATTATAACCCCATAAAAGAATTTAGTTCATAGAGAAATCAAAATCCATCATCAAAATTTGTTCATACATTGAAAGCTAAATTGAAAAGAAAGAGAGACTAAGGAAAGAGAGATACAAATCTGATATCTCCTTCTCTAATCTGAACAATCAATGTTGAATCAAGCTTCAAAGCTCCCAAATCTAGCCCTAATCTAAGTTAATCTAGAAGTTCAAAATGAGAACTATTATAGATTCAAAGTAGATAGAAGAATATATACAAGGTTCTCTCTATATTCCTCTATATTACCCTAAAAGGCAATAAAAATGTCCTAATATCAGTCTCCAAACTTGCAATGACCACTTTTTTAAGAAATAATTCGATTGGTCCATTTAATGAAAAGTTAGCATTTTTAGCTTCAGAAACTATTAGCATTGCTACCGGCTTTATGCTTGAACTAGGCGTATTGCGTTTCTCTGGAAATCCCTACTGGGTCAAGCGCAATGTTGTACCGGCTTCCTTTGTATTTTAAGCGCAGTTGCACTCTGCTACAAACTTTGAATTTTGCTGTTGTCTTCTGCACTTCAGTCCACTCATTCCATGATCTCATTGTTGATTCCCTTTCCACATGACTTAGCTCCTATGCTCCCACACACTAGTCTTCACAGATATCATGTAACAATCAAGAATTTTAAATCTAATTTTTAAATATTTATTGAGTTATATAAATATTTAATGGATGTGTTTATTGTTGAATGAATATTTAATTTGATTTAACTTGATTGGTTAATTATTTGTTAAGTAAATAATTAAGGAGTTAAGAAAATTAATTATTATGAGATAATATTCTAATTTAATTTAATAATTAAGTTAGAGAGTTTATAATGATTAAATGAATTATTATATTTTAATTTGAATTTCTAACTAAAATGATGTGTTAGTTGATTAAATAAAATTATAATTATAAAGAAAATTATAATTATGTTATATTGATTTATGTGATAAATTAAATTGATAAATTGTTATTAGAATTAATTAAATTGAATATTAAAATTTAATTAAATAAAGTGTGACCATAAACTATACTATAAAGGAACTATTAAAATAAGCTAAGGAGGTTAATTTAGTTTTTTTGCCAAACAAGGCTTAATGAATATTAAGTCTTTAATTTAAATATGTTTTACCAAACAAGGTGTAAGATTTAATGGGTTAATTTTTAAGTTAGTTAGACAAACAAGCCTTATGGCTTTTGATTTTCAAAAATATAATAACTTATATCGCTTATACATATAATTATATTATATAATTAATGTTAGACCCCAACTTTTATAAATAAAGATGAATTTTCTATAAATATTATTTTTGAATATTATGGAATAAATTTGATATAATGTTATAGTTGTGGGTAATATTTAAAAATTTTGCAAAGTAAGCAAGTTGTTATAAAATATTCGTTTGGTCTGGGAATATTCTTTTTTTGTTGGGGAATATTCGTATGCGATAGCTCAATCATTAGTGGACCCTATTAACGGAAGTATTGTCGTAGTTAGAAAAAATCACAAAATTATCTTTCTATAAAAATAACTATGGAGGTGTTACCGTTAAAACTGTTGAACTACCCGTTGGTAAAAGTACAAAGAATACTGCATGGTTGCATAGTAGCACACTCAGATTGATTATTGATGCTTACGTGAGAAGTCACTTAGCTATACTCAATTATTACTACGATAATTCTTGCATCATATCTCTTATATTATTGATTCAATTATTGTCAAAGTATCATCTGTATAATATGTTATATTATTAATTGAGACGATAAGTTATAAATGATTAATAATTGTTGAAAGATTAAATATGTGTTGATTAAAAATAAAATGATTTGTGGTAATATTTATTCAATCCTTGATGTATAAAAAGTCATTATGAGACGTTTGTGGTAAGTTTGATTATTTTATGGGGGGCCCATATGTCATCATCTAAGAGTCTCTTCGTCAATAATAATTACCTTCTTCAATAGTAATTACCTTCGTCAATAGTAATTACCCCTTCGTAAATAGTAGTTGTCCCTTCAATATTACCAAGAGTTAACTGCCTCTTCGGTGTTCCAAGGGTTAATTACCCCTTCGTAAATAGTAGTTGTCTCTTCAATATTACTAAGAGTCATTTTGACCCTTCGTTAAGACCAAGAGCCACCCTCAGTTTTTCTATAAATAGAAAGCTCATTCCTTCATTATTTCTTACGAATTCACTGAAACTCTAGAGAGAGAAACTATAGAGAGAAAGAAGAAAAGTATTCTGCTACTTCACTTTTCCAATATTCAGTTCTTCTAAGGTAGGGAATATTATTTGTTGTACCGTAAGGGGTGTTATTCTTTCTTATTCATGAAGAGAACTGTTGTTATTCCATTGCTTATTATTCTGCTGGAATAACTCAGTATACGCCATACCCTATACTTGGTGACATTCTTCTATTATTCTCATTGGAACATCCATGCATGTGTTTTACACCCGACTGGTTCCGCTTTATTATTATTCTGTTGGAACATCCTGTTTGTGTGTTTTACACCCGGACCGGGTTCCGCTCTTTATTATTATTCTTGGAACATCCATGCATGTGTTTTACACCTGACCGGTTCCGCTCTTTATTATTCTGTTGGAATATCCTCGCTCACATGCGTTTTACTGCCGGACGGTTCCGTTATTTATTGTTCATTGGAATAACTCACTGCTGTATGCGGTCTATCGCATGCATGGTGATTTCTTTTGTTATTCCATTCTTTATTATACTCACTTGGTTAAAACTTTGACTTCTATACTCCATGAAATTAGTGGAATATCCTTGATATTTGCGCTTCATCCAAAGATCCTTTCATGAAAATATTCTTCTCAAGATTCTTGAATTTTACTCTACAAAGCAGTATCATGTTGACAGTTTGGATGTTATTGGTTCCTAGATAAATTAATTCTTGAACTTGTTTTATTGAATTCTTATAATATTGTCATCATCCTCATGTTTATATTATGTTGAAAGTCATCTGTGGCCTGTAGTGCATAGATGGACTTGGTATGATTATGACCGAGACTATTCTTGTAATCATGGCCGTAATGTTACAAATGATGTGGTAAAAAAAAATCCTTTGTGGTAGTAGTGCATTGATGGACGCTTGTTGGCATGATCATGACCATTAATGATGAATACACAACTATTCTTGGCCCGTAGTGCATGAATAATTGTTGTCGTGATACTAAAGAATATCCTTGGCAGTAGTGCGGGGTGATTCGATGATGTGTAATATTTATTAAAGTGAGGCTCAACTATATAACATGATGATGAAAACCTTTTAAATCATAAAAGATAGTAGATTTTATTTTCTACTTGACTCTTTTAATGGATTCTTTGGTTCATTGTAGTTAAACTTGATGTTCATTATATTTTATCGCTTTAACATCATTTGTAGGCTAATGATAATTTATTCTCGCATTATCTTAGTCATAATATTTCTTCTTGAGCTAGTTGAGCTCACCCTTTCTTTCACCGCTTCTCTTCGTGAAATGAGAATATAGCCGGGACGAGTCTGGGAACGGAGTAATGGTCCGTAGGATAGCATTAGTAGTCCTCACTATTCGTGAAATAGTGTGATAATAATTGTAATGAGGACTCCTTTTGAGTTTGTATAATATCTAGTAGACAATATTTGTATTCAAACTCACGCTTTATGTCGTATTGTACACGACAGTTATATTAGTAAGTTGTATTTAAATTCTGTACCATGTATCTGACTACCCAAGATGGGTGATGTATACCTAATTTTGGGGGCGTCACAATTAATACCTATATTATTACCTATACGTTATATTTTAGTACGTAAGTTAGAATAGAGAAGAAGAACACAGAAGAAGAAAAAGAAGAAAATTTGAGCGAGAACTTGAGAGAATTCTAGAGAGGTTTTGAGAGAAGAATTGGAGAAAAGAAAGCTTGTTGATCAAAGGGAAAGTTATCATCTTCTAGAAAATAAGGTATCATTTTACTCTTTTTAATTTCTTTAAAGTTCTAATTTTATTCTCTTCCAAAATTCTTTGTAAAAACTTTGTGAAGTTGGAATTGTTTATTTTATATAGTTTTATATGATAAATTGGTTGTTATAAAATTGTTTTCATAAGTTTATAGATGAATTAATTCATGTTATGTATGTATTTTGTGAAGGAAATCATATTACGGTGAATTGATATGCATATATATGAATATGGCTTAGTTTAAAGTAAAATTAAGGTTTAATTCTCTCAGATAATATTTAAATTAACTATTGAATTTGAAAGAGGATGAATAAACATAAATAAGGTATTTTGAATTAACTGTTTTGGTTGAAAAAGAAAATCACAGTGATGATTTTCACTGAAAATGTCAAAAAGTGAAGTTTTATAAAAAATAGTGAAATTGGATATTTTAAATTCGATGTTTATGTTGTTATATGGGTAAAATCATGTTAAGAGTCCTTAAATTATGTTTGTGTGAAGTCTGTATATGTGTTATGTGTTAATTCAGTTGTTAGAAAGTAGATTGTAGGCCAAAATTGGCTTTGTTCATCTTTATTCTTAGAAATTTGGTTTGTCGAGGATCGTAGTTCTAAGACCGCATTGACGTGGCCAAAGAAGGTATTTTGATTTAAGCAGCCCATGACACGCCACAAATGCTAAGCATTGGCTTGTGCTCACATGAAGAATAGCTAACATCACCGCATGCATGTGCATGGCCATTACAATGTAAATTGTGGCGCCGCAACGCCTTGAAGTTAGCGAATAATCGACAATGTATTTTAGTTACACAAAGTCTGAAAAAGTTGTTATGATTTAATAGTAGGACAGTTAAGATATGATTTTGGTATTACTATACTAAGAATGATCATATTATTAATAGCTAACGAGTTTTATTACTAATGTAATTTGATTACGTGATTAAAAATCAAACCTTACACGATGTATATACTTATTTATATATAGAATGTTGGTAGTGATTAATTATGTCATGATGACATATATATATAGGGTATTGTGATTCGAGTTGTTACGATTTAGCTTACACTCAAGGCAAGTTTTCTAACTCTACACTTTCGTTGAGCTAGTTCTATTATTATTATTGTGCAAGTTTACTTATCGTATCTCAATTATAATTACGTAAGTTTCTTGTATCTAGGTTGTATATGATGATGCAAGTTTTCTAAACCTTATTTTGATATTGAGCAAGTTATTCTTATATTTAACTTGTTATTTAGCATGCAAGTTTATATATTCTGATATACTAATGTTGAACAGTTTTTATCGTTCAATTTGCTATTTGTTATGCATGCTTAGTACTCAATTCTAAATAACCTTGACTTAATATTGTTCAAGCAAGGTATGTTATAGTTATTCAATGTTTTTGCTCTTAGATTATTCCTAAAGCATAACCTTAATATACAATGTTGATTCAGTTATGATTTATTCCATAGCATAACGTTATGAAACTTTGTATTCAACTAATCCTTAGTTGATGTTCGTTAAACCTAAATTACCTCAAAATGTATCCAAACCAAACTTACTTTGGTGCGGACTTGTACGCTAAATACTGAGATGAACAACCCTATTATTAGGGGATAATTTACGCTTAGCGATGAAATGTTTGTGCATAATATATTGTACGAAGGGCTGATCCCCTAAGTACGAGGAGTCCTTGTAACGCCCGAGAATTTCAAATTTTAAGGAATTAAATTTTTATTTGATTATGTGGATTAAATGAATTTAATTGATTAATTATGTGAGTAGGATGTTTGAAGGTCGTTCTATGACCTAGAATGTGTGGATGTAGTTAGTATTTTGGCTATGTGCTAGGATTAATTGTTTTGATTTATCAAGACAAAAATGAATGTTTTTCGAGAAGTTTCCCGTAAAAATACTATTCATGCGATTTCGTTCGGAGCTTAGGTTTGAAATTCCAAGAAACGCGTAATGATAGAATATGAAGATATAATGGAATATCCGATAATATTTTTGTTATGACAAACGAAGTTTTCGCCTGCGGACTTAAAACCTAAGGGTTAGTGAAAGAGATTTCTGAAAGGGAAAGGAAAGGCGTATAATCATTTCGGTTATTATACATATTAGATACGAGTATTATACTAGTTCAAATACGACTATGGTATGAAGAATAGTACGATGTATAATACGAATATCGTATGAGTACTAGACGAAGAGAATACGAAAGTTATACGCATGGAATACGATTAATTCTAATGGAGTCGGAGTTAAGGATGTTGTATAAATTCAATTGGACTTGGATTAATAACAAGCCCAATGAAGTATGTAATCAAGCCCAAGTCAAGGCCCAATATTAATTTAAGACAAGCCCAATCGAAGAAGTTAAACCGTGGGTCAAACCGGTGGGTCACGGGATGGGTAAAACCCATGGGGCAACCCATGGGAAGACCCATGGGCATGTGGGCCGGCCACTTGGCCACCAAGTAAAGTGATTACTTGGTGGATAAGTTGATGAGGAGGTGGGAATAGTAAGGAGGTGGCATGTTGACCATTTTACACCCATTTTGAAATCCTATAAATACAAAGCTTACGTTGGACTTTTTGTGATTTACAAACATTGTCCAATACATATTGAGAGAGATAAAAGCTAGAAACAAGTAATCAACTTACTTCTAAGCAAACCATAAGACGTTTACTAAGAACGCGAAGAACGACAAAGGTAATCGCTCGTAAACATTAATCTTCATCTTTTTCGATTTCTTTCTCATAGAAGAATCGTAGATTGGTGGAGCATGTTTAGTGAGGAGGAATAAGGATGGCTATTAATAATGAAAACATTGATAAGTCATAATTACATAGAAATCGTAAGTGTTTGCGTAAGTTAAAACCGTAAAAAGTTATGAACGTGAACTTGGTTGTTGATGGATAAATTGGAAACCATCAAAGCTAAGGTATGTGCATATTGTTTAGTTAGGATGTAGATCATGAATCAATGGAGTGTTCCATTTGATTTGGCTTATAGAACACAAGTAACGAAGTTATGGCGAATTTTGTGAAAATAGACGTTAAACGTCGAAAACGTAAAAATCTCGAATTAAGAGTCAAAAGTTGTCGTGTGACTTAAAAACATTAGTTTTCAATGCTAACACGTGAGATAGGGTATTCAAGAGTTGTGGACTCGAGAATCATCGAATTCCGACTTATAACGAAGAAAACAAGTATTGAACGCTCGAAAACGATAAACGAACGTTCAAAATGAACCAAAAGGTGAATTCCTAGTTAACATATTGGAAACTGTAAAATTCTTATATGAACACCTAGATTATGTAATTTGTGAGTTGTGGACTTTTGAATGAGCCAATTCAGATCTAAAACGAATAAGTTATGAAGCTGGGAATTTCGTTGGAAAACCAACTATCATGACCAACTAGTGCACAGGGGTGGCCCGCAGCGCCAAACATATATAGCATAAAAGCCCGCGCTGCAGCGAATAAGCGCTGGATCCGGACTTGTCCCCTGTTAATTTGTTCTGCAACGCAGAGGTTATCCTAGAGTCTGGTGCTGCAGCGCCGACAGTGTAAAATGGTTGACCAAGTTAGGGTTTTTATTCCATTTCAATGTAGACCGAAGGTAAGACATGAATATACTTAATGTACATGATAAGGCTGACTTTAAATCACTTATAAGTAATAATGTTAGAAGATTTAGTATGGTTTAATAGGAATTAAACGAAGAACACAAAAGTATAAGCAAGTAAACCGTGAATGATGTTCAACGTTGGTACTTCACCAATAATGATCGAATGTCAGTTAATAACGTAAGAACGTTAACGAGCCGTAATGAAGCATAGTAAGTCGAATTGACATTATTAACGAAATAAATTCAAGTAAGACATAGAAGAGAAAGAAGTTAGTTAGAACAATAAAGTTAGTTGTTTGGTAACTAATTACAGTGTGCTATGTGAATATATCATGTAGATCTTGTAAAGACTGAGAAGTGATTGAATATAATATTCGAAGACGTTTGAAGGCAAGTCTTTCTTAACGCTTGTCTAACCTCCGTGTTAGCCAAGTTTTTTTATGATTCGTGTTTCGAAATGCATGAATGGTTTTAAAGAAAGAGTCGATGCCTGTTTTAACTTGGCTAGACTAGTCTTGAAGAATTGATCGATTTGTTTATAAGTCTTTCAATATAGAACTGTTAACTCTATCCTATGCCAAGTATTTGGTACAGATGTAAAGGTAAGTTTGTCTATGAACAAACAAAAGTATTTTCATCGATTATCCGATGGGCACGGGAGGTTCCCAAAACTTAAACGTAAATACGTTTAACGGAAGAGTGTTGATCAACATAGAGTACAATAGGCTGATCACCTAGAAGTGCTCATAAGTAATGCTGGATGGATGGCCTTAGTGCCGAATGTCCTTTTCAAGAATGAAAACGAAAAGAGAATGTTCATGGTCTTTCGACCGGTTCAGAATTCCTAAGATATTATATATACTTTGGAATCAATTTTATGAAATGAGAAGTACGAGTCAATGCTTCATAGTGATTCATAGCTACTTGTTCAGTTATCAAAGATAATCATATAATTCTCGATGTAGTATTTATGTTATCCTTTGATAGACTTGCTGAGCTATTTATGCTCACTTCTTGCTTGAATTATATGATTGCAGCTAAAGCCGAGCGAACTGAGAGTTATAAGAGAGATAAAGGCAAGGCTAAGATGGATAGTTGATTATCTTGTAATAGACTAGAGTATTTGTATGTAATATACTTATGAATAACAAAGAATGTATTCAATTTATGAAACTGGGAAAGGATTTATTACTATTGCAATAAAAATATAGTAAGTACACTCATTTTGTTGTTATCTCAATGGAATGACTGTATGAATTGTAGTATCGTGTAGCACCATCTTTCGGGTTGGGAGATACCCGAATTTGGGGAGTCACAGGTTGGTATCAAAGCCTTAGGTTATAAAACTTAAGGGGGGAAAAGAACTTTAGGCTAATAACCTCGTTAGGAAAGGAAAGGTCCGAAGAAAGTTAACTCAAGTCAAATGAGTTCATAAGGTATTGAAGAAACTCAGTACATAAAGATTTAAAAGATGGAAAATAACCCTAAATGAATTAAATGTGATTTGTGCTTATATTATTGTGAATTATGTACTAATCAACTTGTTATGTGTTATTGTAGATGTCAATCGATAGATTGATGTATAGGGATATACACGTGGTGAGCGAGGAGTCCGTGAATAGAGTAGAGCCAGTACCTATGCCTGTAGTGGAAATACCTTTAGTGATGCTAGAAGAATCAGAGCCCGAGGAGTATTTTTCAGAGAAAGACTATTCTGAGGAGACCATGGGATTGGCATAATATTTGAATATGATGATAGATGTGGAGGATGATATGGAGGTAACATCGATTAATATGGTGATGCCTGCATTAGAGTCGACACCTACAGATACGATGAGGGCGATGTATCTCTTAGTGCTTGACCGTAACGTGCAGCTGCACAATATGGTGCAGCACCAGAAGGAAGAGATCAATGATCTCTATGGGGCCAAGGAGTCTGCAGAGTCAGACTATGAGATAGAGCATGATGAGAAGGTGCTCATGACCGACAAAGCTAGGGATTATAAGAACGAGGTTGTTGAACTTCGTAAGAAACTGGCTGAGAAAGACCAGAAGATAGCACGAATGTCATATATTAATGACAGTGCGCACGAGGATTTCAAGCTTAAAATAGCTTGTTATTTTATTGAGTCGGGACAGACTCGACATACTATAAGTCGAGATATTGTATCGATTCTAACGAACGAGAAGCATGAGAATGCTGTTAGGCAGTATTAGAAGTTAGTACGGTAAATATTTTGTACAGTGGCGTAAAACCCTTTTTTGTATAATTAAAGGGTAGTCTTTTGTAAATCCCAATTTTTGTGAAAGTCAATCACGGGATATAAATGTAATAGCTTTTGGCTATGGAAAGCAAATTGTATATAGTTTTGACTATGAAGAAGCATATTAATATAATGAAGTTTTTATTAAATGTATTTTGTTGTGTATGAGTTATTGTTCAGTTGTTCAACGACTAATAACTAAGTACACAAATAAGTAATAACGAAACTTTATTTATTTAATCAGAAATGCCGCCAAGAAGAAGACAACGTAATCAAGAGGCGGAATCACATAACGATAATCAGGGGGGTCCCAAGAACCCAATGTAAGAGTTCGTTAATTTATTAACGGCTGCATTTAACTAAGTCGGAGGTAGAGCACCCGTAGGACCTAGGGTAGTCCGAACAACTACCTTTAAGGAATTTAAAAGTGTAGGTCCACCTGAGTTCAAGGGAACAACGGACCCAATGGAGGCCCAGACATGGGTCAAGGAAATAGAAAAGGCGTTTGTAATTACAAACGTAGCTGAGGCGCAAAAGACTTCTTTTGCGACTTACATGATGAAGGGGGAAACCAACTAGTGGTGGGTGGCTCACCAGGATGGGGCTAGAGCTGATGCGGTTACATGGGAACAATTCAAAAAGGTATTCTTCGAGAACTACTTCCCTACTAGTATGCAAGGGAGGATGGAGATTAAGTTCTTAGAACTTAAATAGGGGGGCATGATGGTTCCCCAATATGCAGCCAGATTCAATGAATTGGCAAGGTTTGCTCCACACCAAGTGGACACGGAGGAGAGAAAGGCTCGTAGGTTTGAGCAGGGCCTAAAACACTGGCTCTATAGTAGGATTTCGGTTTTTCAGAGTGCTTCCTATGGGACCATTTTGGAAAAGACGATAATAGCAGAGGGGGGTAGTGAGGCGTTGACCCAATACCACAAGGAACAAAAGAATAAAAGTAAGGGAGAGGGAGGAACTAAGGCAGAGGTTGCCAGTGGTAGTGGCAGTATGCCAAAATGGAAGAATTTTAACCCTGGGAATACTGGGGCGAAACAAGGGGATCCTAAACGTAGGATGGAGGCATGCAAGACATGCGCAAAGACTCATTTGGTAGTCTGTCTAAAAGGGAAAATAGGTTGTTATAATTGTGGGCAGGAGGGTCACATATCACCCAACTGTCCTAATCCTAAGAAACGTCGTGCCTGTTTTGTTTATGGGTTGATGGATCACATGGCAAGAAATTTCCCGAAGAAGGGGGCGGAGGATGGTAAGGGTTCTGGTAGTGGTAATTTAGCCATTACTGGACCAACACCATCATTGGGTGAACCCTCTCACCCGACGCTTAATATGATTGTCTGAGATGCGGTTGCATCAGTGGATGTAGTAGCAGGTATTATTCCAGTTAACGAAATAAATGCTTATGTGTTATTTGACTCGGGTGCTACTTGTTCTTTTATAGCATGTGGATTTGCTAAGCAACTAGGGTTAAACCCTGAAAAGTTAGAAATACCTTTAGACGTTAAGGTAGCAAATGAAGAGATAATTCCAATTGAACACATTCATAGGAATTGTTTCGTAGATATCAGGGGTAACCGATTATCGGTAGATCTTTTACCGATAAGGTTAAGAGAATTCGATGTAATCCTCGGTATGGATTGGTTAATTAACCATAGAGCGATAATAGATTGTCATAGAAAGAGTGTAAACCTTGATAAAGATAATGAGGGATGACGTGAAGACTAAGTATAACCTTGATAAAGAAGGTTTACTTCATTTTGAAGGAAGAATTTGGGTTCCAAATAATTCTGATCTAAAAGAAGAGATTATGTGTGAGTCTCATAGTTCGAGGTACTCGATACATCCTGGTAGTGCTAAGATGTATCAAGACCTTCGTTAGAATTTTTGGTGGCCGAACATGAAGAGGGAGATCTCAGAATACGTTAGTAAGTGCTTAACTTGTCAGAGCATTAAGGCTGAACACCAAAGACCGAGTCGGTTGTTGCATCCACTAGAGAATCCGGAGTGGAAATGGGAGCATATCACCATGGACTTTATGGTGGGACTTCCAACAACGAGAAAAGGATACGATGTTATTTGGGTAATAGTGGATCGGTTAACTAAATTGGCTCACTTCCTACCAATAGGAGTTAGGTATAACCTAGAAAAACTAGCTAAACTTTATGTCGAGGAAATTATTTCTAGACATGGAGTAACTATTTTGATTGTGTCCGATCGTGATCCACGATTCACGTCGAACTTTTAGAGGAGTTTACAAGAGCAAATGGGAACGCATTTGAGATTGAGTACGGCGTATCATCCACAGACGGATGGACAAAGTGAACGGATAATTCAAACGCTAGAAGATATGTTAAGATCTTGCGTTATGGATTTCAAGAGGAGTTGGGACGAACATCTACCTTTGGTGGAATTCGCTTACAACAATAGTTTTCACGCTAGTATAGGCATGCCGCCTTACGAAGCGTTGTTTGGGAGGAAGTGCAGAACACCACTTTGTTGGGATGAAGTAGGTGAACATCGAATGTTGGGACCTGAGATGGTACAACAAACGGCAGACATGGTTAAGCTGATAAGAACCCGATTGGTAGCGGCTCAAGATAGACAAAAGAAGTATGCAGATCCTCATCGAGAGAAGAGGGAATTTGAAGTAGGATCATATGTCTTTCTAAAAGTGTCGCCTTGGAAGGGGAAGATACGTTTTGGGAAGAAAGGGAAATTAAGTCCAAGGTTTATAGGACCTTTTGAAATTTTAAGAAGGGTAGGAGAGGTAGCTTATGAAGTAGCCTTACCTCCAGACATGGAAAGAATACACAATGTGTTTCATGTGTCAATGTTGCGTCCTTATAAACTGGACTACAAGCACATAATAGAATATGAATCAATTCATGTAGAAAAAGACTTAATGTATGAAGAACTTCCTATTCAGATTGTTGATATGAAGGAACAAGTCTTGAGAAATAAAATAATACCTTCAGTAAAGGTAATTTGGAGTAACCACGATGCTGAAGAAGCAACGTGGGAGCTCGAAAGTAAGATGAAGGAAAAGTTTCCTCATTTGTTTATGTAAGAATAGCGAGATTCTGGGGACAGAATCCTTATAAGGAGGGAAGAATGTAATGCCCAAGAATTTTGGATTTTTAATGAATTAAATTTTTATTTGATTATGTGGATTACATGAATTTAATTGATTAATTATGTGAGTAGGATGTTTGAAGGTCGTTCTATGACCTAGAATGTGTGGATGTGGTTAGTATTCTGGCTATGTGCTAGGATTAATTGTTTTGATTTATCGAGACGAAAATGAAAGTTTTTCGAGAAGTTTCCCGTAAAAATACTATTCATCCGATTTCGTTCGGAACTTAGGTTTGAAATTCCGAGAAACGCGTAATGATAGAATATGAAGATATAATGGAATATTCGATAATATTTTCGTTATGGCAAATGAAGTTTTCGCCTGCGGACTTAAAACCTAAGGGTTAATGAAAGGGATTTCTAAAAGGGAAAGGAAAGGCGTATAATCATTTCGGTTATTATACGTATGAGATACGAGTATTATACTAGTTTGAATACGAGTATGGTATGAAGAATAGTACGACGTATAATACGAATATCGTATGAGTGCTAGACGAAGAGAATACGAAAGTTATACGCATGGAATACGAATAATTCTAATGAAGTAGGAGTCAAGGATGTTGTATAAATTCAATTGGACTTGGATTAATAACAAGCCCAATGAAGTATGTAATCAAGCCCAAGTCAAGGCCCAATATTAATTTAAGACAAGCCCAATCCAAGAAGTTAAACCGCGGGTCGAACCGGCGGGTCATAGGATGGGTAAAACCCATAGGGAAACCCATGGGAAGACCCATGGGCATGTGGGCCGGCCACTTGGCCACCAAGTAAAGTGATTACTTGGTGGCTAAGTTGATGAGGAGGTGAGAATAGTAAGGAGGTGGCATGTTGACCATTTTGCCCCCATTTTGAAATCCTATAAATACAAAGCTTAGGTTGGACATTTTGTGATTTACAAACATTGTCCAATACATATTGAAAGAGAGAAAAGCTAGAAACAAGTAATCAACTTACTTCCAAGCAAACCATAAGATGTTTACTAAGAACGCGAAGAACGACAAAGGTAATCGCTCTTAAACATTAATCTTCATCTTTTTCTATTTCTTTCTCGCAGAAGAATCGTAGATTGGTAGAGCATATTTAGTGAGGAGGAATAAGGATGGCTATTAATAATGAAAACACTGATAAGTCATAATTACATAGAAATCGTAAGTGTTTACGTAAGTTAAAACCGTAAAAACTTATGAACGTGAACTTGGTTGTTGATGGACAAATTAAAAACCATCATAGCTAGGGTATGTGCATATAGATTGGTTAGGATATAGATGATGAATCAATGGAGTGTTCCATTTGATTTGGCTTATAGAACACAAGTAACGAAGTAATGGCAAATTTTGCAAAAATAGACGTTAAACGTCAAAAACGTAAAAATCTTGGATTAAGGGTCAAAAGTTGTCGTGTGCCATAAAAACGTTTATTTTCAATGTCAACACGTGAGATAAGGTATTCAAGAGTTATGGACTCGAGAATCGTCAAATTCTGACTTATAACGAAGAAAACGAGTATTGAACACTCAAAAACGATAAACGAACGCTCAAAATGAACCAAAAGGTGAATTCCGACTTAACAGATTCGAAAATGTAAAATTCTAATATGAACACCTAGATTATGTAATTTGTGAGTTGTGGGCTTTTAAATGAGCCAATTCAGATGTAAAACGAATAAGTTATGAAGCCGGGAATTTCGTTGGAAAAAACAATATCATGACTAATCTGGTGCATGGGGTGGCCACAGCCATACCAAACCCAAAGATAAAAGGTCGTGCACAAATGTATGGATCCACCTTGTCCCTGTTAATTGGCGCCCATGGCCGTGTAAAAAATGGTTGACCAAGTTAGGGTTTTTATTCCATTTGAATGTAGACCGAAGGTAAGACATGAATGTACTTAATGTACATGATAAGACTGACTTTAAATCACTTATAAGTGATAACATTAGAAGATTTAGTATGGTTTAATAGGAATTAAACGAAGAACACAAAAGTATAAGCAAGTAAACCGTGAATGATGTTCAACGTTGGTACTTCACCAATAATGATCGAATGTCGGTTAATAACATAAGAACGTTAACGAGACGTAATGAAGCATAGTAAGTCGAATTGATGTTATTAACGAAATAAATTCAAGTAAGACATAGAAGAGAAAGAAGTTGGTTAGAACAATAAAGTTAGTTGTTTGGTAACTAAATACAGTGTGCTATTTGAATATATCATGTAGATCTTGTAAAGACTGAGAAGTGATTGAATATTATATTCGAAGACGCTTGAAGGCAAGTCTTTCTTAACGCTTGTCTAACCTCCGTGTTAGCCAAGTTTTTCTATGATTCATGTTTTGAAATGCATGAATGGTTTTAAAGAAAGAGTCGATGCATGTTTTAACTTGGCTAGACTAGTCTTGAAGAATTGATTGATTTGTTTATAAGTCTTTCGATATAGAACTGTTAACGCTATCCTATGCCAAGTATTTGGTACGGATGTAAAGGTAAGTTTGTCTATGAACAAACAAAAGTATTTTCATCGATTATTCGATGGGCACGCGAGGTTGCCAAAACTTAAACGTAAATACGTTTAACGGAAGAGTGTTGATCAACATAGAGTAAAATAGGCTGATCACCTAGAAGTGCTCATAAGTAATGCCGGATGGATGGCCTTAGTATCGGATTTCCTTTTCAAGAATGAAAATGAAAAGAGAATGTTCATGGTCTTTCGACCGGTTCAGAATTCCTAAGCTATTATATATACTTTGGAATCAATTTTATGAAATGAGAAGTACGAGTCAATTCTTCATGGTGATTTGTAGCTACTTATTCAGTTATGAAAGATAATCATATAATTCTCGATGTAGTATTTATGTTATCCTTTGATAGACTTGCTGAACTATTTATGCTCACTTCTTGCTTGAATTATATGATTGCAGCAAAAGCCGAGCGAACTGAGAGTTCTAAGAGAGATAAAGGGAAGGCTAAGATGGATAGTTGATTATCTTGTAATAGACTAGAGTATTTGTATGTAATATACTTATAAATAACAAAGAATGTATTTGGTTTATGAACCTGGGAAAGGATTTATTACAATTGTAATAAGAATATAGTAAGTACACTCATTTTGTTGTTATCTCAATGGAATGACTGTATGAATTGTAGTATCGTGTAGCACCATCTGTCGGGTTGGGAGATACCCGAATTTGGGGGCGTCACAGGTTGGTATCAAAGCCTTAGGTTATAAAACTTAAGGGGGGAAAGAACTTTAGGCTAATAACCTCGTTAGGAAAGGAAAGGTCCGAAGAAAGTTAACTCGAGTCAAATGAGTTAATAAGGTATTGAGGAAAGTTAGTACAGAAAGATTTAAAAGATGGAAAGTAACCCTAAATGAATTAAATGTGATTTGTGCTTATACTATTGTGAATTATGTACTAATCAACTTGTTATGTGTTATTGTAGATGTCAATCAATAGCTTGATGTATAGGGATATACACGTGGTGAGTGAGGAGTCCGTGAACAGAGTAGAGCTAGTACCAATGCCTATAGCGGAAATACCTTTAGTGATTCTAGAAGAATTAGAGCCCGAGGAGTATTTTTTAGAGGAAGACTATTCTGAGGAGACCATGGGATTGGCATCATATTTGAATATTATGATAGATGTGGAGGATGATATGGAGGTAACATCGATTAATACGGCGATGCCTGCATTAGAGTCGACACCTACAGATACGATGAGGGCGATGTATCTCTTAGTGCTTGGCCAAATAGCGTCCGCGGTAATATGGTGCGAAGACGGATGGAAGAGATCAATTATCTCTATGGGGCCAAGGAGTCTGCAGAGTCAGACTATGAGATAGAGCATAATGAGAAGGTGCTCATGACCGACAAAGTTAGGGATTATAAGAACGAGGTTGTTGAACTTCGTAAGAAACTGGCAAAGAAAGACCAGAAGATAGCACGAATGTCATATATTAATGACAGTGCGCACGAGGATTTCAAGCTTAAAATAGCTTGTTATTCTATTGAGTCGGGACAGACTCGACAAACTATAAGTCAAGATATTGTATCGATTCTAGTGAACGAGAAGCATAAGAATGTTGTTAGGCAGTATTAGAAGTTAGTACGGTAAATATTTTGTGTAGTGATGTAAAACCCTCTTTTGTATAATTAAAGGGTAGTCTTTTGTAAATCCCAATTTTTGTGAAAGTCAATCGCGGGATATAAATGTAATAGCTTTTGGCTATGGAAAGCAAATTGTAAATAGTTTTGACTATGAAGAAGCATATTAATATAATGAAGTTTTTATTAAATGTGCTTTGTTGTGTATGAGTTATTGTTCAGTTGTTCAACGACTAATAACTAAGTACGCAAATAAGTAATAACGAAACTTTATTTATTTAATCAGAAATGCCGCCAAGAAGAAGACAACGTAATCAAGAGGCGGAATCGCATAACGATAATCAGGGGGGTCCCAATAACCCTATGCAAGAGTTCGTTAATTTATTAACAGCTGCATTTAACCAAGCCGGGTAGAGCACCCGTAGGACCTAGGGTAGCCCTAACAACTACCTTTAAGGAATTTAAAAGTGTAGGTCCACCTGAGTTCAAGGGAACGGCGGACCCAATGGAGGCCCAGACATGGGTCAAGAAAATAGAAAAGGCGTTTGTAATTACAAACGTAGCTGAGGCGCAAAAGACTTCTTTTGCGACTTACATGATGAACGGGGAAGCCAACTACTGGTGGGAGGCTCACCAGGGTGGGGCTAGAGCTGATGCTGTTACATGGGAACAGTTCAAAAATGTATTCTTCGAGAACTACTTCCCTACTAGTATGCAAGGGAGGATGGATGGAGATTAAGTTATTAGAACTTAAACAGGGGGACATGACGGTTCCCCAATATGCAGCCAAATTCAATGAATTGGCAAGGTTTGCTCCACACCAAGTGGACACGGAGGAGAGAAAGGCTCGTAGGTTTGAGCAGGGCCTGAAACTCTGGCTCTATAGTAGGATTTCAGTTTTCTAGAGTGCTTCCTATGGGACCATTTTGGAAAAGACGATAATAGCAGAGGGTGGTAGTGAGACGTTGACCCAATACCACAAGGAACGAAAGAATAAAAGTAAGGGAAAGGGAGGAACTAAGGCAGAGGTTGCCAGTGGTAGTGGCAGTATGCCAAAACGGAAGAATTTTAACCCTGAGTATAATGGGGTGAAACAAGGGGATCCTAAACGTAGGATGGAGGGAAAGGAAAGATGAACAAGTATTGAAGACTTGTAATCATGTTGATATTTTATTGTTATACTTTATTTTAATTATTGTAATGAAGTTATTTAATTTCCCATATTTGAATGATTGTATTTAAATGTTAAATAACCTGGGAGATTTTTATTAATGTAATCCTTTAATGAGAAGGTTTATTATTCAATTTTATTATGATTGGGTAGTTAGATATGAATGTTTTTATCAAGTGAACACCAAATCCTGTGGGAATGAAGTACCCGGATTTGGGGGTGTCACATATCATGCCTATTTTCCCTCCTTTTGATGAAAGATACCACCGAGCGAGTTCCCGAACATGAAACCTATAAAAAGGAAAGAAATGCATGAAAATGTAACTTAAACAAATGAGATTAAACAATAGTTATAATAAGTTAGTTTCCAATAAGTAGGTATGAAACCTACTTATCATAAGACCTTATTATATGTGATTATTGTGGTAGTTTTGAACAGTTATGCATCAACCTGACAAATGAGAAGACAACATCATTTTAATTAGGTGATGCAGAACTTCGTATATTTTCAGTAAAATCTATATCTCTACAATATATGAAACTTCTAGTTTCTTTATTGGATAACATATATACAGGTAGAATACCTACTATACTATATACATTTAAATTGAAAAATAATTTTTTACATCATATCTTCAAAATGGAACAAGAAGAGTACACGAAGGAGGAAATCAACTAGAGTTATGTAGAATTTTTAAACAACTAGGATGCTTTAGATCTTATAGAGAAGGTATAGGATCTTAAGAAGTCCATTTCCATTTATATACACCTTACACATTCATTGCCATGATAAAATTTTGAGCATAACTTTCATATCTTTGCATGCAGAAGCCTGGGGGAATAATTACTCATCTCGATGAAGTCTGGTACATAACTTTAAATATCATAAGCATCTTAAGTGTTCAAAAAACAGAAACAAGGAATTAGTTGAGCACTTAATAGTTAGGCGAGTGCCTAGATTGAATTGAGCTTTGTACAACTGGGTGGTACCTGCATGATACATGCAATGACCATCTAAATCATAAAGAAGCACTGTATCACCTTATACACTCAAAAGAAAGAACCCAGATAACAAATATAACTAGTTCCAATATTTGCAGTTACATAGCTTAAAACTATTAGAGTGTTTCCCTATTACAATCCATAATTTGCATATCATCAATTTTATTTACGGTATTGTAGTTCGTCAGATAGCTTTCACGTGTCACAACATATAACAAAATTCTCATGTAGATTATAACAAATCATAACTTTCTAGGTTAAGGCTTCTCTTTTAAACATTTCATCAAACACATTATGAGTCACTCTAATTTCTTGAGCATTACCTGATTTTAAGATTTTTAATCCCTGACACCAAAACTAAGAACACCCTTTTACTCACAAAATATTTACTTTAATCAAAAACCCAAACACCAATTTCTAATTCTGATACTGTTATTCTCAAATTAAAACTTTTCATACCCATTACAGATCGTACATCATATCCCCAATTACCATCAAATTACCCAACAATCAATAGACCGCCTCACTGGAAAATAATTACCTAATATTGCACGAGAAATTCCCACAAATTATGCAACACTGAGACACTTAGTGTAACACCCCTCTTCGAAAAGGAAAAAGGAGGTCACGCGTCTGAAAAAGAATAAACCTCACGATAAAGTGAACATAGCACTAATGACTTCAAATATGTAATAATAATATCCATTAATAAAGTACTAAATACAATTATCTAAACAGAGTCAAAATAATCAAAACTTAAAATTGAATCAACTTAGATGGTCAAAGGCAACTCTTTCATAACACTAAATTTCAGAATCACCCCCTGAAACTCGCCGAAGAAAAACACAGCAGCGAAAGCCAATTTTCAAAGACGGATACAGATATACAAGTGATATACAAAAACAACTGAGACAAAATACTGAACAAAGCCTCAAGTGTAAATACGGACAAAAATATAATCTCCAAAGATCTGAATGGAATATATCTGAATCAACAGAATTGACGAAACCAATAGAAGAATAAAGAAATAATGAATTGAAGAAACTAACTTAATGAATTGAACTGAACAGAAACAAACAAAACTAATACAATGAAATAATAGGCATTCGGCTGAATCAAATGGTTGGCTGTTATTTCATACCGAGTGAGCTCAGAAATATACAATGCCACACAGGCAAGTCAAAATAATGTCACACAGACATGTCAAATGATGCCACATAGGCAATCAAAATAATGCCATACAGGCAAAGCACACATTGGACCGCGAATCCAAATGTATGCAAATCGGATAGGTGTGTTTGGCACAACATCACAAATCCGCAGAACAGAAAACTAGGGTTAACCCATACGCCTCCCACAACAAAACACCAAATGACCCACTTCCTCCGAAGCCCAAAACGGAGACACCATGGACTGATCACACCGCCACAGAAGGTGTCATGCCTCTCGTGCCAAGACGACATGCATGTGGTACCCCCACAGGTGGTCATAGCTCTGGTATACCCTAGGGTACATTCTAACAAAATATCATATCACAACACATGCGACATAATATCATCAAAATAAGTATCATGTCACAACACATGCGACATAATACCAATAAAAATAGATACTGTGTCACAACACATGCGTCACAATATCCACAAAAATGGGGTTCTAATGTATATGTTGAACCAGATCAAATTATAATATCTCAAAAAGAAGGTAACAACATAAATCGCTCTACAAATATCAAAATAAATACTAGACATGATAACAAATTCAAAGAGTACAAGTACGAGTCCAATGTGTCAACTCCAAGATGAACAAATATATGAATTTCACAAGAAACAATTATGTGAAATAATAACAGAAACAAATATATGAATTTCACTAGAAACAATTATGTTAAATAATAATAGAATTCGAAACGAGGAACAAAACGAACAAATCAAATTTAACAAGAGTATCGCTGAAAGAGTACGGAATCTGTACCTGAATTAAGCCATGTAATACCCAAAATTTATACTCCAATTTAACTCGTTTAGACTCTCTCTGTTCGAACTAATCACCAAAATAATACATTTATAAGTGGTATTATAAAATATTACTTTTCTTTAATTATTATGCTTTACATTAAGCTATAACTAAATAATTTATTAAATATTATGCAAATACCTAATTTTATATCATTTGGATAAAACTAATTCCTCCAAAATAATTTATTAATCAATTACCAAACATACTTGACCAAGTTGCTTTCAATAAAACAATTTTCCAGAAATCATTATATAAAAAAATAATGAAAGTTCACATATCAATATTCTGCCTAGTGCCTACATGCCTCGTCTCCGGTGCAATCACATACTATAAATTAATAATTGATAGCCAATAAATTCTTTAGTTACTATATATATACATATTCAAATATCTATCCGGCAATCCTTTTTCAAATCAATCATTGCTATATTTCTTATCAAAATTACTAACATTAAGTACACAAAGAGGAAAAATTCGCAGTATTGTCAAACCTGTTATATTTAATTCTTCTCTCTTGATCCGGATCACCTATTTCTCTTATCAAGCGACAACCTCTTTTTTTTTCAGACAAATAATGGCTTGAGTATACAATAGGGTTTGTATTTTAGTTATTTATTATCAATATTTTATTAATTCTCCTAGTTCATATAGGATTTATTATCCACATATAAATTAAACCCAATTAATTTTTAAGGCCCAAATTGTACTAAATTAATTTACCCATCACTTATTAATATTTATTAGCCCACACAAATTAAATAACTATTTTGACCCAAATAAATGACAAAGTCCAATTAATATGTTTTAAAATAAAATATTTTTTTTTATTATTTAATATTATTATTATTATTCCCGGGTATTACACTTAGCCTGAGATTTAGAGCATCTGATCAACAACCCACAAATTGAATTCACCAATTATCGACGTGTAAGCCCAAATGTCTATTTAAATAAATAACAATGAAAAGAGTAACAAATTTACCTTTGGAATTATTTCTTCCCTTTTTTTCATCTTCCTGACATCCCTTCTATTCTCTCATTTTTTCCTAGTCATGCTCTCTTTCTTGCTCTCCTATATCAGCCGAGACTTCATTTCTTCTGCTCCTTACTCATGTCTCAGATTTCTCTCAATTTTTTTAAGTATGTTAGATGTGTGTGTGTATATATAGATGGATATCAATCAACCAACCTTTCCTAAATTCTTAAATCTTCCAAATAAATAAATAAAAACTCCATCCTTATCCTTTAAAGAAGCTGCCGACTTACTATAATTCACCAACAAATGAAATCCTTTGTGTAAGAGCTCAACTTTTTTATAAATAAGATTTAATTTTCTCTAAATGTTATTTTGAATAATAAGATGTGGATTTGATATAATAGTTATGGGTGATATGTGCAAATTTTGCAAAGTAAACAAGTTGTCATAAAATATTCGCTTAATGGAGAATATTCTTTTGTCGGAAATATTAAATGCGACGACAATAATCATTAGTGGACCATGGCAAAATTCTTGTCACGATATAGAAAGCGACATCAATAACCTTTTTTATAAAAATAATGACAAAACTTTTACCGTTAACTGTTGAAATACCTCGTGATAAAAGTACGATGTCTACGCTGTGGTTGCCACAAGAAGATACATCAGATTGTACAATATCTCTAATTATTGATGCTTACTTAAGAAGACACACTCGGTTTTATTCAATTATTGCCACGATGAGTTCTTTGCGTAGTATCTCATATTATTGATTCAATTATTGTCACAGTATCATCTGCACAATATTTATATTATTAAATCAATAATTGAGATGACACAGTTATTCATATTATTATTTGCATTATTGACAATGTCTAGAAAATTCTGTCGAGGAAAGTGGTTAGGTTATTTAATTGCGCACTAATAAGGAGAAGTCCTTATCGGAAAGCCATCTCTTTTTTGGGAATGATCTGATTGTTAATATTGTGAGTTATAATATTAATGATAAATTGTGACGCCCCCAAATCCGGGTCCGTTCGAACCTCGGATCCTGTCCACCACGATACTACTATCGTTTAACGATTTATTATCTTGTATTCATAAATTAATGAACATAACTTTTCTTATTACAATTTAGAATATAAATTCTTTCTATTTCCAGGATCTGTATAATGACCCCAAACTTTTTATAAGTTTCAAATCTTGGTCATTTACCATTCATGTATTACATCATGTTCGATGTTATAAAAATGCAGAATAACTTAAACTTTTGCAATCTCCTTTGAATAAAATCTTTTATTGATTTTTTAACTTGAATCAATTATATATCCTTGAATCAAATTATGTTATGATTCATTCTATTCGAATTACTATATAAATTTTTACATATCAATTCTAATTCCTCTATGCATCACATAGTAAAACTTTACAACTCGACATGTATTACATATCGTAAACTACTATCATGTTCATCTACTAGAACCTAAACATGGTTCAATAAATCAATCTCCTTCGATACTATTGAACTCAATCAATCAAGTAGCACGTAATCTTTTCCGTGAGTCCTTAACCTGCAAAAGTGGTTATTTGCAAGGTGAGCTTGACAGTCCAACAATTCTAACAGTTTTCATGCAGCACATAGCATATAATAACATACTCAGTTTATGCATTCATAATCAATTAATATTTACTACGCATGTTACTTCTCACATAACAGGCATAAAGATTTTCTTCACAAGCATATCATCAAAGATCAACTTTCAACTTTCATTCATATCTCATATGCATTTCATATATTCGCATAGCATAATATAGCTCAACTAACAGTTATCGAATTCATATATCAAATAGGAACTGAAAGACTTGCCTGATTCGTAGTTTATCAACTACGACTTAACTGCTTAAAGCTTATCTGCACTGTGTGTATTCCTACACAGTTATATAATCATGGATTCATACCCATCAGTCATACATTTCATAAGCTCTTAATATAAGAACAAATATTGTTTCCTAACTTGGTTTCATTTTTACTTGAACTTAGGATAACCATGAGACTAGCTCTGACGCCCCCAAATCCGGGTATCTTCCAACTTGACAGATGGTGCTACACGGTGCTACAGTTCACATAAACATTCAATTGAAATGCCTCAAAAGAACGGATATGTCTTATATATATAAAAAGAATATTTACATTCCCTAGGTTCTTTACAACCAATACATTTGTCTTTGTCATAATATCAATATTATTCTTACAAAACCTATACTATTACATATATAATCTACGGGTTCGCCTTCACCTTCCCTTTATCCTTGCCGGATCCATCGGTCTGTTCGGTCTTAGCTGCATTCATATTGTTTAAGCAAGAATGAGTCTAACTAGCTCAGTAAGTATAACAATTCTAGAAAAATAACATGCTTGAAACATAGGAATCATATATCTTCAATAACTGAACAATAGTTACGAAGTACTATCGATAATTCAAAATAGCACTTCTTTTCATTCAAAACGTTTTACAACAACAATATTCAGTAAAACATCAATTCCGGTTCAAGACCGTAAGCATTTCATAAGTACTTTGAAAAGGACGTCCCGACACTAAGTCCGTAAGTCCGGCATAGCTTACGAGCACGTCTAGGTGATCAGCCTATAGTACTCTATGTTGATCAACACTACATTCATTAAACGTGCATACGTTTAAGTTGTAGCAACCTCACGTTCCTGTCGTTTGATGACAAAACAATTTAGCATACTCAGTCTACTTTTGAAAACCACAACAATATTAGTTTGGTAAATCATCGCACATACTTGAAAGCTTAAAAGAATCCAACATATCGCAAGTCTAGCCGAAAGAATTGGCTTTGACTTCCTCAGACATTAACTCATGCAAAGAATACATGAATAACAAAGACTTGTCCAGATCGAACTGGAACAACGGTAAGAGTACTTGCTTTAAGCGTCTGCCACAGTTATAACACGTGCACTTTAGGTCTTTAAGTCTCTACAGTAGATGATAACATCACATAGCACATTAGGTCATGAATGATCATACATGGTTTCTAAAGAATCTTACCCTTCTTCTTAATCTAATTACGTATTAGATTTATTATTATTGGTTCCGGCTTTCCGTTACGTTATCCTTACGTTCATAAGTAACTGACTCTCTTTAACCCTAAGTGATCATACTTAAGGCTTAATTATGTCTTAACAATGTTTCATTAAGATCTTTATTTAATTGTTCATCAATTACTCTTCATGCTCAACATGTAAACCTCTTTCATTATCTAGGTCATGAGGTTGGCGTTCTATACTATGGCTATTACTCTTGGTGCTTATACTGCGGTGTCACCCATTATTGCTGAAAATCGACTTCGATCTTTGCGCCTTGAGTTTGCAGTGGCCGAGGCTCACTTTGGCGTTCTATGGGGCTAATTAACTTGAGTCGCCATGGCAGCGACTCGAGCCTCGAAACTCATTTGTGATAGATTTTTTAAATGGTGAGATTCCCGGACTCGTAACTTCTTCGTTATAAGTCCGAATTGGCTTGTTCAAGAGCCTACGGTTCATAAATCACCTACTCTACATGTTCATGCAAGAATTTTATCTATTCGACTTCGTTTGCTAAAATTTCACCTATTAGTCCATTTTTAACGAAAATGATAAACGTTCATGAACGTTCAACGCTCGTTTCTTCGTTCTACGTCGGAATCCGGCCATTTTCGAGTCCGCAACTCTATAATGCCAAATATGACTTGTCTCCATCAAAAACTAACGTTTCCGAGTTCAAATACAAAATATGACTTCCATTCCAAGAATTTCACGAATTCAACGATTATCGTCCAATCGTGTGAATTCCGGCAAAACTCCATTACTAATGATATGATCATGGTTCTAAATGGATTCTAACCATCAAATGGTCATTTCAACCTACTTATTACATTAACTTATTTTCAAGTTAGGTTTTGACTTATTCTTCATAAGTTCATGACTCAATCAACTTCTAAACTAAAATTTTCATTTCTTATGACTTATTATTGTTTTAAGTCCTTTACTTAATGTTTTCACATCATATCCAACATACTAAATTCATAACTTTATTCGGCTTAAGTCCATTGCTTAATCAAGACTTACATGTTCTTAGCATACATGCTTTATTAAGTTACACTTCTCTTATCACCCTATAATGATAGAGATGAAGATGTATTAGACAAGAGTCTTACCCTTGAAGAACTTGTACTTCTCTTATCTTTGAAAAATCTAACAAAGGTTGTCTTGACTTATGTGTGCTTATTCTCTCTAACCAATAAGTTGTTTTATATATATAGAAGTTGTTAGTGTTTTGAAAAATGAACAAATGTCTAGCAAACTTCCTCTATTTATAGGCTTGACAAAGCTAGGGCATAATGGTCTTTATGTCATCCCACCTCCTTAAACTAATCTCCTTACTATTCATCTACTTAACCACTAAGTAAACTTGCTCATTACTCAACTTCCTTGCTTATCACATAACATATCTAAAGCTTGACCATCACATAAAGTTCTTGCTCATCAAGTTTAACCCACATTAACCTTGGTTGCTCCATGGATACTAGTTATCCAATGTATCATGACATTGGGCTTGCATCAATTAGTTTGGGCTTCATTTTATTAATCACTTGGGCTTAATACTATTTACACATAGGCTTACACCTTTAATCTTATTGAACTTGTTCTTCATACAAGATTTACCCTTCCCTCTTCATTAAACTTTTATTAGATATATTCTCAATTTAAGCCCGCATGCAAAATATTGTGTTTTCCATACTTAGATTATTATTACATAATCCATCTCGCCTTAATATTATAACGTTACGTATTTCTCGGAAGTTCAAAAATAAATCTCGAGCGATAAACGGTGAATAGTGTTTTTCGTAAACTTTCTCGGAAAACTTTTATTTTCGTCTTGAAAACTCAAACACTTTAATTCATTCACGTGGTTCAAATACTACGATGTTCCGATGTTTCTAGGTTATAGAACGACATATATCTTATTAACACATAATAATAACAACAATATTATTTTATTCATTATTTAATTCTTCCAAGTATTTTACAAAGGATCCGAATTTCTCGGTCGTTACATTCTTCCCCCCTTATAAAGATTATGTCCCCAAAATCTCGCCCTACATTACTCAAACAAATGAGGGTAATTCTTCTTTATCTTCTCTTCCAATTCCCACGTTGCTTCCTCGGCATCGTGGTTCTTCTATAATACCTTTACCGACGATATTACCTTGTTTCGCAGAACTTGCTCTTTTTTATCGATGATTTGAATTGGCATCTCTTCATATGTTAAGTCCTTCTCAATTTGAATAGGCTCAAATTCTATCACGTGCTTATAATCCGATTTGTAAGGACGTAGCACTGAAACGTGAAATACGTTATGTATTCGCTCTAGGTCTAGAGGTAATTCTACCCTATAAGCTACCTCACCTACCCGTTCGAATACCTCAAAAGGTCCTATAAACCTTGGGCTTAGTTTTCCCTTCTTTCCAAAGCGTATCTTTCCTTTCCAGGGAGATACCTTTAGAAATACGTACGAGCCTACCTCAAACTCCCTATTCTCTTGATGTAAGTCTGCGTATTTCTTCTGTTTGTCTTGAGCTGCTACGAGACGCATATGTATCAACTTCACCACTTCCGCTGTTTGCTGCACCAATTCTGGTCCTAGCATTCGGCGTTCTCCCACTTCATCCCAATACAATGGTGTTCTACATTTCCTACCATATTAAGCTTTGTACGGCGGCATACCTATGCTTGCATGATAACTGTTGTTCTACGCAAATTCTACTAATGGTAGATGATCATCCCAACTACCCTTGAAATCCATGACGCAAGATCTCAACATATCTTCTAACGTCTGAATTGTTCTCTAGCTCTGTCCATTGGTTTGTGGATGATATGCTGTACTCAACTTCAACTGCGTCCCCAACTGCTCTTGAAGACTTCTCCAAAAGTTCAATGTGAATCGTGGGTCACGATCGACACAATCGAAACTGGTGCTCCATGTCCGGAAATAATTTCCTTAACATAAAGTGTAGCTAATTGATCTAAGTTATACTTAACTCGAATTGGCAAAAAGTGAGCCGACTTCATCAACCGGTCCACTATTACCCAAATCACATCATATCCCTTCTGAGTAGTCGGAAGTCCCGCCACAAAGTCCATCGTGATATGCTCCCACTTCCACTCCGGAATCTCTAATGACTGTAATAAGCCACTCGGTCGTTGATGTTCGGCCTTAACCTTCTGACAAGTCAAGCACCTACTTACATACTCTGCTATTTCTCTCTTCATGTTCGGCCACCAAAAACTCTGTCGGAGGTCTTGATACATCTTAATGCTACCAGGATGAATCGAGTACCTCGAACTATGAGCCTCTTGTAAAACTTGCTCCTTTAATTCCTTCTTATAACTGCTATAACTGCTATAACTGCTATGTATGTTTTAACTGCTTACAACTAAACTAACTCAACAAACAATGTACATATGATTATGAATATATCAATGAAGGGGAATCTTTTACTTATTCCGCTGTGCTTGAAAAGATTCTTATGTTTGCCATATACTCTAATATGAACAATACATCATAAACCAAAAAAGTATTTTAAATAAAAAGGATCTATTCAACCCCCCCTCCCCCCTTCTAGATCTATTGTGCCCTCTGGGAACTAACAATTGGTATCAGAGCAGGTTCTCTTGCTATATTCAAAAGCTAATCGCTTTGAGTCTGATCCCAGGCACTAACATTGTTCTAAACTTAGTTTAGTAGTAAGTAACTTGTTATATCTTGGAGAAGAGCTCACACGTTGGAAATATTGTGTATAGGTAAAATGTGTATACACACAAGTCGCTCGATTGGTCCATATCCTCGATTGTTATATCAATGAAGAAGACCAATCCTAGTCTCCGATCGATCTTGTAGTCTGAAGATCGGATGAGAGAAAGAGAGCAAGAGACATCGGTGACAAAGAGTAAAAGCATTCATCGATCCGAAGATGAAGAGGTCACGCGCGTTCTAAGAAATGTTGATCGAGAGGAGAAAGAAGATCTTCTCAAACCTATGAGTGACCAACCATCAACTGGGTGTTATCCTTGTAAACTCAAAGATGTCAAAGATCTTAATGCCACGATTCCTTGATCTACATCTTCAAGACCACGGTGATTGATGAAAAAGGCCAATAAGAGCATTAAGGAAGGAAAGGAGTAAAAGTAAAAGCTATGCACATCAATACCTGAACTCAGTATATCTAAGGTAAATGACTATTTCGTTACTAACAGTAAAAAGGTACGGTTCCTCACTATTATAAATGTACATCATTATTGCATCTCCTTCTGAACTATAACGATGATACATCAAGGAGTCATAATCTACCTAAAAAAGGTGAAGAGAGAAAGTAACATGAGGATAGAAACTCAAATGACTATAAACTTTCTCTCCATCCAAGTTTTGGGTTGAAGATGATATCTTGAAAGAAGTCTGAAATGGGTCATAAGAGCATCACAGACCTAATGAACGAAATGTGAAGTAATCTTTGCTGATGGGTTAGTATGTATGCACAAGCCTATGTTCTAAGTGTTCGATAACACACAGAGCATGATCAGTTCTGCAAGAGGATCTTGTTGACTTGTAGAAACTGATCACCTCAATGAATCAACTAGATACTCCTAAAATCGTAGAGCTGATTCTCACTCTATGAACACTTAAACATTGTGAACATAACTCAATGAATGATGAAACCATCATAGATAAAGAGTGTGTTATTAAATGCCATATCTCACACACACTCACCAGCATGCATCTCGAAACATATTATCATAAGATAGTTGCATGTATGGATATGTCTGTTGATGATAAATATGATGATTATCCAAATAAGAGGAACAGGGGTTTATAAAACTAACCTAGCAGGACCCATTTAACTATGGGTACCAAAAATAGAAATATATTTAAACCTGTAGGTATTTGGTCAGTCTGACCACTCTAAGGAATGATGAAGTAGAAGATTTCAGTCAAGAAGATACGACCAGCAGAAGGCTAAGGACTGTTCAGAAATGAGTCTGATAAAGTTTTTATATGTCCAAGCCTGTCCTTGAAGACCCTCTGAGCTAATCGAAATGGAGCTCACATGGCTGCAAATCTGTATATGGGAGCATGCCATGCAGCAGAAGATAAAGAGGATTCTATATGCCCATATCAAGAGAGATATGCTTTATGGAAAGGATCCTCAAGGGAAGCTCACAACAGAAGATCATTGAACTTAAGACAAAAGGAGTTCTTTACGAAGCAGAACTTCTCAAAACAAAGGACTATCAAAGAAGACTACGTTAGAGTAATCTTGTCGAATGATCGTAGAGTGATCGATCCCGAACATACTCATCTCTACAATACAAGGAAAACAAGCAACGATGATGATGATTCCATCGAGAAGGAGAAATCTTTGGGCGACCTTGAAATGAACATGAAGAAGGAATCACATCTATCTGAGAAGACAACATCAACAATGGGGGAGCAGTGATCTATTAAGGAATAACAACACTATTAAACCTGGAAGAGATGTACCAGCTACAGACTCCCAAAACATTGTGGCTGATGAACCAAATGAAGATCCATAGTCAGTAGGAACGTCTCAAAACATACTACTGATAACCCTTCAACCACCCAATTCATAATCGTGAAGTTTCTACGATCAAACACATGATCGTAGTGTAAGAGAAGAAGGACACCACGATTTCAGCATTGCAGATATCCAGAGCTGGTAGAAAGACCTCCCCATCAGAAAAGATCTAATGAGATGTCATTGAAAATCAACATCTTAGTACTTCATCGAAGAAGCGCCTCGAGGACAAACCCCTTTAGCTCACTCTAAGAGGTTGGCCCTTCCTGAGCTACCTTATCACAGAAGGAATGCTTGATCTAGTTCATCTCAAAAGAACCAAGTCAGTCGACGATCGTAGAATTGAGATTGAAAAGGACTAAACGATCGTAGTGCAACTACAGCGATCGTAGAAGACAACTCAACGATCATAGTTCTACCAAAGGGTACTCCAATTCACAAGGAGCATGAAGAGTGAGACATCTGCTAAGCCATTCAAGTTAAGGAGATAAGTTCGAATACATCAGTGATTGAGCTATGCTGCATCGAAGTAAGGAGGAAAGACGAAGCCATCCACTGCAGCATCTCTCAAAAATTGATCGTTGAGTCAACAAATGAAATCGTAGAGTCTATAGCTATCTCATCATGTTACTCTACGAATCAAAAGGTCAACGGTCAAAGCCACGACAATTAAACGTCCACTCCTCTAATAATAAGCTGAAAAGTTGTGGGAGTTCTGACTCATTCTTGGGTAACGTGCAACCAATGGACGATTAACATATCACTAAGTATCACGAGAGTTAGAAGGCGCCATAAAAACAAGTTCAAATCTGCAGAGCGATTACCAAAAGATATCGAACCTTTCTCCTCCCATTTTCAAAACCCTAAAAAAGATTTTCAAGAGCAAAATCGATTTAACCTCCGAGCCTTACCAACCGAATGACCCATCTCGCATAAACTTCTCTATATCTAATACCCACATTCTTCAAACTACTCAAAATGGAAAAGCGGCAAGTGATTCTTGGTATTGACTTGGAACAAAATCGTTTGAAAAATCAAAAAAGAAGTTCGAGGGACATTCTCGAGCTTGTAAAGAAAATTTGGATTTTCGAGAATGCCTTGAGGCAAATACTACCTAGTCTACTACAACTGGTTAAAGAATTCTACTCAAACGTCTCTATAAATTCGAAACTCTTACTACCAAGGTTAAAGGTCGGTCTCTCAAGTTAAAATCTTGACCTCAATCAATGCCTAGGTTTTCTTAACGAGGGCTAAAGAACCTTGACAATGTCAACACTAAATTAGCAAAGGAAGTTATGGGTATCAAAGAAACCCTAGTTTCAAGGACAAGAAGAAGGAGTTTCTGAAAGCGATATGAGTTCCTTCTTTGAAATAGTTGTAAAGTGCATACTATGTAAGAACACCACTGCACGACACGTTGATCGACCAAAGCCAGATTGAAAATTATGTCAGAAATAGTTTTAAAGAAACAAATCGACTTTGGAGCTATCTTGTTTGATCAGATCTCTAAATGGGTAGAGAAGGTGAGAAGAAGCCCACGACGAGGTATTTCATGGGAGGATGCTTTGAGTATCATACTGAAGAAAAAGCTAGGGGGAAAGATCAAGGATGATGAGGGAAAAGCCCTGAATGTGCACAAGGTGATGTCTCCACAGTTATTTGAAAACTGGAAAAAGAATCCCAAGGAGAACAAAAGGTCGACAATTTGGGAGCGTGATAAAGCCTTTGCAAAGAAGAGAAAGATAGTAAAGACAGAGAGCTCTGAGTCCAGTGACTCTTCAGCAGCTGAAATCACACCAGCTAGGAAGAAATCAAAAGTGGTGAAAAGAGCTGGTGATGTGAAGAAAGCCCAGGCCCCACCAAGGTGAGTCTCCTCCTTGAACAAGAATGAAGAAGAAAAGGCCTAAACTGCTGAAACCACAAAAAGAAGAAGCAGCAGGTTGCTTCAAGGGCCAGTCAACAAGAAAGCTAAGGTGGATGACAAACCAGCCTTAGCTTCTCAAATCAATACATCTGCTGAAGAAAGGGACTTAGAGTCGGCAGGAGAGAAAGAAACTGAAACTGCTGATGAAGAAAAGTGCTCAAGTCCCATGGAAAATTCTCAGAGAAGCAACTCTGATGAAGAAAAAGAAATTCAGAATGATCAAAGTGCATCTCCAAATGCAACTGCCCCAACCAGCCCAGAGAATGGGTCAGAAAATGCTATTCTAGAAGAAGAAGAAGAACATGTCCCCTCAAACCAAGAAAGCTCTCATGATGGCTCAGAAAGTGATGAGGCCAAGAAAGAAGAGTCTGCTCCTGCCAGTGATGATCTCCAAAGAAGTTTATCTGATGAGCAAGTGGAGTCAGAGACTGAAGAAGAAGAAGAGTTTGTCTCTCCAATAGTTGAACCTCCACAAAGAAGGAAGAGCTACAGGCTGCAAGCCCAGTTTGCCTCCAAAAGGAACAGCAGCCAATCTAATGCCATCATTGAATTAAGTGGTGATGAATCTGTATCCCAAGGAAAAGATGCTGAAGAAGAAACCCGATGATGGAGAAGAAGAATCTAAGGAAAGACTTCTTTGAAGAAAGTTCAGATAATGAAATCTGACAAGAAGGATTTTCTGTTGGAGATGATCGAAGAAGAGTCGAACATGAAATGCAACAAAGAAGATCCCTCTGCTGAAGCTAATTTAAATGGTTACGGTTACGAGAAGGAAGAAAGCGAAAATGATTCTAACTACAAGACCGAGAATCGAAAACTCGTAACTCCACCTGTTCTCTCACACTGCAAGATTTATCGGAGAATAGTAGTAGAAGTTCCCAATGAACCATCGAGAGACTCCTCTGACGGATGGGTAAACTATGGAGACGCAAGCACTCGAGTAGTAAGAATGACTACTTGACTTAGTCAAGAACTGAAACAATATGGAGCTAGGCGCTCAACCATTCTCTATAACCACGATGATCTGGCGATGAGATGGTTCTTCCGATGGATGCCATGGCTAAAGGCCATTCTTGAAAAAGATGGAAGCTACTTGATTGGTGTTACAAGCGGTTTCAAGCATGGGCGGTGGCTTAGAACTTTCAAGAGTGAAGAAGTTTGCCACCAAGTCGATCACAAACCAGCCCCACTTCAAGGTCTATCGACATGCTGGAAATCTCTACATCCCCTATGATCGTAGAGTGGATTCTGAAGGAAGAAGAGCCATGACCAAGAAGCTGGTCGTAGAGTCTGATCACTCTACTGCTTATGATGTTCAAATCCAAAACCAGAAGCCTCCTTATGATCAAGCACTGCTATCAGACACTCCATCCTCCTCCACAAGCAATTGGTATTCCACGATTGATCAGATTATCCAAACATTTGAAAATCAGTCCAAAGATGACAATCGTGAGAGTCCAATCCATTACCAAAATGAAAGGCGCCAAATCAAGAGGATCAAACGCTTTGGAGTAAAATTACGTAAAAGTTACGATGATTTAAGCGAAAAGATCTCTATGCTCACTAAAGAATCACGAAGTAGATAGAATCGGGAGATGATTCTTTCCAAAGACAAGCTTCAAGCTATCTTGGTGATGTATCTCTCAAACTACAAGAGAGATATAAGATCTATCGAAGAAAACCATCCAAGATCGGAAAGCGTAGCTCTACAAGTTCGGGAGGCCAATGCAAAGCGGATCGAAGCCCTCTCTCGACAAGATTGACGATCTGAAAGCAGGTCCTTCTTTATGCAACTTGAGCTCGGCCAAAGAAGAACTAAAGTTTGAAGTTGCAAACTCCTCCTACTGACGGAGATGACTTAATTCCAACATGGAGCGGTTGTCTCGAATGATTAATGACAAAAAGGGGAGAAAAAGAGGCATAGAAAGAAGAGGAGCAAGGCAAGCATCGGAAGAAGAAGCAAAGGGTCGAGAGGAGAGAAGGAGTCAAAGAAGACGAAATCAGCTGAAAAGAGTATCATCATCGAGGGGAGCCGAAAGATGATGATCCCATGATAGCAAAGTCTGAGGGGGAACCAGATAGAAAGATGATGAAGTGGAACCAAGCAGAGACAAAAAGACATCATCTGAAGGGAAGCAAGAGCAAGAGCAAGAAGAGAAATCAAATGAGTAGCTGATCAACAAGAATCCTAGAAACATACAAGGAGCCAAGGAGGTACAACTCTAATCTGTTAGGAATGTGTTCTGGATCCAGGATGTAGAATGTCTTAATGTATAAATTGCAATATCAATATAAATGACATTCATGATTAACTGTTTTAGAAATACAAATTGCTCACTTTGTATATAAGATTCATTCATTCATAACATGCATATGCACTTATTATTTTTATCATAATCAAATAGGGAGATTATGGGAATAAGCATGTGAATGCTATTCCTATTTATATATGATTTGATTATGATATATATATGTATATGGATGAATAATATGCAAGTATGCTTGCATTAAGAAAAGCTGTAAAGTCCTTTGATAGATAATAGAAATATATGTACAAGGACTTAGAATGAATCCATCAAATATGTTAGGTTGATCCTACATGAGCAAAACAACTTTGTAAAGTCCTTAAAAAGAAATGATGTACAAGGACTATAAATATAGAAAGATCAAGCTTGTTAGGTTGATATTATGATGTAATAGATAGGCTAGTCTGATCGTCGCGCACTGCACCAGAAGTCGTAGTCTGCCAGGTGAGTCAAGGTTAACTCGGGAGCTATCGAGGCGGAATAGGAGTATGCAAGATAGTAGATCTCTCGTTCGTAGATGACCTGGGGAAACGAAGAAGGATCGTAGTGTATCGAGAAGAGCTTCCTCGGGATCGTAGTGTGCTGAGGAAGTCATATTCAGAATCGTAGAGACAGCCTGCCTAAGAGCCGAACGATAATCTGCCAAAGTCAAGTCTGAAACGTAGACTACACTCAGAGTCGTAGAGCCTAGTAATGCCGAAGCCAAGTCAAGGATCGTATACTACACTCGAGTTCGTAGAGTCCATTGAGTGCATCTGAGAGATCGTGGTCGGGCAAGATCGGATGAAGACAACAAGCACTGGCGAAATCGTAGAGTGTCAAGGTCGATCTCGGGATCGTAGTGTCTACATACGACCAAAGTTGAATCATAGAGTCGCAGAACTACGACTCAACGAGAAGTGCTCACAATGCCAAGTCGAATCGTAGAAGCGGATCACGGTTCTCAAAGAATGAGCACTCCCGCAATATCAAAGGTCTGAAGCCTCGGTTGTACTTTGCAAAGATCTGATCCACGATAGGGAACCAGAGAGCACTCAACGAATGGCATGCAGGCTAGCAGAAGAACTAAGCACCAATCCAATCATCATCAAGATTGAGTTGAAAGGCCATTCGTGATGAAGTCTTCCACAAGATGATTTAAAGAAGACTTCAGCAGCTGACTAAGGAAAAGTCAGCTAATGCAGTTGTTGTTAAGAGAACAGAAGACAACAATCTTGGAAGCAACCAGGATCGTAGTGTTTGTCAGACAAAGAAAGAACTGATGGAAGGTGAACCAAGATTTGGTCGACTTCGAAGAAGCAAGGCTAAAGTGATTAAGTGCGAGGTCGGTTCATTGATGATAAGTGAGCGGAAGATCACGGGAGAAAGCAAATTTGGGCCAGCCCCGAAATCATAAAGTGTCTTGATATTGAAGGGGACCAGAGCGAAGGAATTAGGCCATCGATTCTCGAGAACGATCGAAGCAAACAAAAGTATTGAAGCCTTTGCATAATCTGAGGAAGAGGTGTTCTACATTAAAGATCCAATCAACACTCTTCAAGATCGTATTGTTAACTCTACTATGTCAACGAGCAACACTCAGCAAGACACTATGATCAGGTCCTTGAAGACGTGCATCAGAATCATAGAGTTCGGTTACTTGAAGACTGAAGCATTGGCAACGGTTCAATCTGCAGAGTAATATTTGGACGAGTGCTTATTGAGAGCATCGATGCAAAAGGACAACCTCTGATCAAGATATCAGAAGAAATAAAGTCTTCAACCTACCCAAGATAGTAAAGTGATACATCGGCGGGGTAGGTGAAACGATGAAGCTATGAGTCGAGTCGAAAATGTATGACATGTCACATCAAGCAGTCTACCTCAAGCAACTCGAGATCTGTGAAGACATTTGAATAGCTTCCAACGGCTACTTTCCCACGGAAGGATTGGGAAGATGTATAAATGTAGAAGAGCTTCAAAGATCAAAGGCTGCTGGAGTTGTGTATTCCTGGAGAAAAGGTGGACTGATCCAACAGAGTAATAGTGAGTCCGAAGGCTCACTCTACGATCCACCAAGAACACTCAGAAGTTAGATCAAGAAAGAAGTAGAAGTGTGAGTTCTACTATGTAGAAGTGAGAGTTCTACTACATGAAGAGTGTTCTGAACTGCCGAGAGAAAGAAGAGCATAATGTCATCTGGATGTCCATCATGGGAAGACTCTAAGTACAATAGAGAAGAGCTTACGGTCATCTTAGCAAGTCCATCATGGGAAGGCATCGAGTAGCAAGAAGGGAGATCACAAAAGCCATCTTGGTGTCAAGCATGAGAAAAGTACCTTCTGAAGAGAGCTTACGGTCATCTTAGAAGCCTCTCATATGCGACCCATCAAGTATCAAGGAGAATGATCTTCAAGCGGTTCATCGAGGATCATCCGGAGTAGTTGAGCAACCTAAGAAGTTTGAGCATCATGAAATACTCAACTGCTCCTCAAGGATGATCATGCCAAGATGCTAAGGATAGAAGATGTTCAGAGCATGAAGACATCTTAGCAGCTCAGCACCGACTCCAACAACAACAAACAAACAACTCAACGAAGCGAGGGCACTGGGGTCCTTGTCGGAGGGACTAAATGAAGCAGGGCCAAAGGGTCCTTGTCCGGAGGGACTAAACAAAGCGAGGCCAAAGGGTCCTTGTCCAGAGAGACTAAACGAAGTTCCAAGCCTGCTGGGCTTGAAGAGTTCCAAGGGAACTAGAAGAGTCCCAAGGCTGCTGGCCTTGAAGAGTTCTTAGTGAACTAAAGTTCCAAGGTCACCGGCCTTGAAGGAATCGTAGAGATTCGAGTCTTTGCCCTTCCTTGGTGGAAATCACTGCTAGTTGAAAGCGAGAAGAGTGGATTAGGAGCTTGAGTCTACGAACCACTTAAAACCTCTTGTGTCTTTTACATTATGTCATTTACATTATATACATAAGCTGCTATAACTACTATGTATGTTTTAACGCTTACAACTAAACTAACTCAACTGAACAATGTATATGATTATGAATATATCGATGAAAGGGAATCTTTTACTTATTCCATTTGTGCTTGAAAAAGATTCTTATGTTTGTCATATACTCTAATATAAATAATACATCATAAACCAGAAAAGTATTTGAAATAAAAAGGATCTATTCAACCCCCCCCCCCCCTTCTAGATCTATTGTGCCCTCTGGGAACTAACACTTGCCATGCTGCATGAGCACGCAACCAAGTCCTCTATGCGAAGCATCGCTAAAAACTACGAAATTTCCTGTGTCATCGGGTAATGACAAAACAAGCGCTTCACTCAACCTCTTCTCAGTTTTTGAAAACTGTCTTCGCATTTCTCCATCCAAGCGTACTTCACCGTCTTCCTTGCAAGTTAGTCAACGGAGTAGCTATCTTCGAAAAGTCCTGATTAAATCTCCGATAGTAACCCGCTAATCCTAGGAAACTCCGCACCTCGGTCGGTGTTTTCGGTTGTTCCCAATTCATCACAGCTTCCACCTTCGCTGGATCTACTGAAATCCCCTAATGGTCAATGACATGACCTAAAAACTGTACCTTTTCTAACCAAAATTCACACTTAGTGAACTTCGCATATAACTTCTCCTTCCTTAGTGTCTCCAACACTATCCTTAGGTGTTCAACATGATCTTCTGGCGTCTTAGAATAGACTAGAATATCATCGATAAACACCACAACAAACTTGTCTAAATATTGTTTGAACACTCTGTTCATCATATCCATAAATGCAGCTGGTGCATTAGTCAACCCAAATGACATCACCAGAAACTCGTAATGACCATAACGAGTCTTTGAATGTAAATCTTTAGTGCGTCTTCATTTCTAACCTTCAGCTGATGATACCCCGTCCTTAAATCTATTTTGGAAAAATATTTTACCCCTTTCAACTGATCAAAAAGATCATCGATCCTTGGCAATGGATACTTATTCTTTATCGTTAACTTGTTCAACTCTCGATAGTCGATACAAAAGTTACACAAATAGCATGTGTTTGTGATTTCTGCATAGATGGAATTAATGATTCGTATTTATGATAGAGATATACCTTTACGCCATATGTAATCTTATAGAGAACTTGTGCTTTAAATACTTTTTAATTGTAATTCACATAGAGATATAGTGGATTAGTTAATTAGGGTGTCTTGCTTAATTCTATCATTTGTGGATTTAAGTGAGTATGGGTATTATGCATCGAGAGGTGGTTTTATCTGCTTTAGTGTTCTTGATTAACAATTCAGGATAAAGAATAATTGATGAGTGTTAACATAAATGAAGCAATAAGTGAAGTTGTGATCTTAAATCTCCGTAATCTTAATTTAAATAGTGGTAATTAGAATTAATTTACTTATAAATTGAAATTCATTCTTCGAGGAGTTTCCTCCTCATCATCATATCTCTTTAACTGATGTTCATATTCTTCTAATTCACCAAACAATGTTAAAGTATCCATGGAAGAAATAGTAGCAGAATCTTGGAGAGTAGTGATTTTAGAAGCAAACCTTTTGGGCATAGCCCGAAGCAACTTACGGTTGATCTCACTTTGAGGAATAGTCTTATCCAGCAATTTCAAGGAGTTTAAAAGGATTAGAAACCTTGCCTGAGCTAGCTTGATGGGTTCATCTTTTTCGAGCTTGAACATTTCATAATCGTGCATAAGCATGCTTAGCTTGACTTCTCGTACTTTTGAAGTACCTTCATGACTTACCACTAAAGTATCCCACATCTCTTTGGCAGTGTTGCACGAAGAGACTTTATCTATCTCGGATTGTACCATGCCGCTGAGAAGTGTGTTCATAGCCTTTGAGTCATATGAAACCATGTAGATTTCGGTTGAGTCTATTTCTAGCAGAATTTTTGGTGTTCCATCATCTCTTCATGGAACAGCTGGTCCATTCTCCATAACCCACCATTCCCAAGGATCTCTTTTAAGATAGATCCTCATTCGAAATTTCCATAAGTTGTAATTTTCTATTCCAAACAACAAAGGAGGTTTATTGGTTGATTGACCTTCTTGATAGTTGTTCCCGAACTGTGTCATGTCAGAATCTTTCCCTACAAGTCACCTTTAAGACCAAGATAAGTAGAGCCAAGCTTTGATACCAAATGAAATTTAACTAGGCACACTTAGAAGGGGGGGTTGAATAAGTGTGGGAGCAATCTATGACCAATTTTTAAACTTTAGATCAAGCTATTAAATTCAAGCTATTATATTGATTAATTCAGTTTGCTGAATTAATATAGTCTACTGAATTGACTAAATATCCTGCTGAATTTATAACTTAAATAAAATACTTGGTGTCAAAGAATTATCTTAATATAAAGCAAATATTCAAATTTTAATTATTAAGATAATTAAATAGCTTACGTGAGTAATTAAAGTAAAGCAATTAGTAAAATCAACACCAAAATTTTTTACGTGGTTCAGCTATTACCCTCTATAATAATAGCCTAGTCCACGTCCAATACCAACTAGTATTGGAGACTCACTTTATTTATATATTTATAAATAACCACCAATTACAAAACAGATTCTTACAAAAATTAATTAACAATTAATTTCTCTTGAGCACTCTTGCTCCTTGTGCACCTATGCACTCTTAAAGCACATTTGCTTCCTTGAACCTGTTTGTAAACCTTTTCTCTAATCCACTAGGATTAACACCTTTAGACTACACTTAGTCTAAAATAGAAAATTCAATACAGATATAGAGGTCTATGATCAATACAAGAATAATCAATTTAACAATTAAAGGCTCAACTATATGCAATGATCAATTAGCAAAAAAAAGATAAACAATTAATTTCTTACCAAATAACAGCTTAAAGATATTAGAAATAAATTGCTTAGCTGCTCAACGGTTTTCACAAATCAAAATAAGTTGCTCAATAATATCAGTGATTGGTGCAAGAATCAAATTGTGAATTCTGAATATTTATGCATGTCTTACAGCTTTTTATAATAAAATTAAAGTTACCGTTGCACAAAGAGTCCAAGTGTATTATACTGTTACGTTGTCAACAAGATAAGTAACAAATACAAATCTAGTTGAGAAATAATCTCAACTATATCTTCAGTTATAAGAATGCATGTTGGGCTCTTTTAAAATTAACCCACTAACAACTTTGACTTATTCTTTTTCCTTTTTAGAATGGCGTGCACAATTAAATAACAAATCTTCCTTTATCTTTCCCATATCCAAGGTGATAGAGTCCCAAGATTTCTATAATTACATTCCTTGAAAATCGTACACCCACATTTCATATTCTAAAGATGTATAACTGACATGCACAAGACTATACTCATAATATAACTGAATATCCAATATTTATGCATGAACAATAATTACTCCCTGTAAACCTATACTCATATTATAACCGAATATCCAATATTTATGCATGAACAATAATTACTCCTTGTAAACCGTACATGCAACAAATCAAAAAGATATATAGCTTCCATCTTTTCGGGTTTCTAGACAATATTATATACATAGAACTTCACGTGTAGCTAAAGAAAGTATTATCCCAAGAATATTAATGCACACGTAACCCATGTCACAGTTTTTGTACTTGATAATATATATATATATATATATATATATATATATATATATATAAAAGTATTTAAGAAAAACCTTTTTCAAAACTTTTAAAATATTTTCATTCAAGACATATAACAAAATGTAAATGATATGTCCTAGAGCCTTTAAATGAAAAATCAATTATTATGCACTTGACCATACATTTGGTTTTGCTAGTAAAGAAAAACTCTTCAATCCAATAAATGTTCCTTATCATCAGATACCTGAAATGCCATAAAACAATTTAGCATACAAATAATTCATCATCAAAACTTAAGGATAAAATATGACTAGGTCAACATTCTCCCCCTTTTTGATGGTGACAACCAAAAAACCTTTTAATTCCCATTAACTCCCCTAAATTCATGCATATAATATAATTAGTTCCCCCTAAATTCATGCATCAATATCATTTCAGGAATCTCATATTAACTAACTAAAATTCAAATTTGATTTCAGTAAACTGAAATTTTAAACCCCTATTATCTGGCATGTACCTACAATCATGTTAGTTCAACATATATTTATCAAATATATCAAACTGCTAACATATCAATTAAAACTTTAAACAAAAGTCTGGTAAATCACAAATTCAAGCCTTTTCAGTCTAAAAATAACCCCAAATTTCTCCCCCTTTGTCATCAAACAAAAAGGGAAAAGATTTATCAATCGAGTTCTACCACTACTGCATGATGTTCATCCCTCTTGGTGAAGTAAAGGCGATGATTTGCACGGTTAATACATTCAGCAAGGGTAAAGTCAGTAGCAAAATGAAGAGGACAGGGAATGAAAGTTCCTGGTGGTAATGGCACGTCAAGAAATTCACCAATATACTCAAATGAGCGATTCTGATGAACCCATTCTCAGAATTATTTGTTTACATTGCATAAGGAGCTTAGAGCCTACATCATTGAAACGCGTAGACATGAACTCAGCCAATTCTCCTACCTGATTACTGACAAACTTGATCTCCTAACTTAACTGACAGGAATTCTGATTAAGCCTTCGCTGCATAACCTCTGCCAAAGTAGTGGTTTGCAGTTCAAAACCTGCTTATAAGTCAATAAACTCATCCTCAATATTATGATACATCTTGTTAATCTCGGGAGCACCCAAAGGCAATTTGCCTTTTTCCAACATAGTCATACGAGTGTTAAGACCAGACATGTCAGCTTGCATTTTCTCTTGATTACTAAGCACCAGTTTCAACATGTCAATGATTTTAGAAGAAGATTGAGTGGGGGCTGAACAAGAGAAGATGGAATTGAGATTGGAGGAATAGGATTCTCAGAAGTAACACGAATAAATTGACCATCAATTAAAAGAATACGCGACATTTTCAAGGAACCAACGCTAATGGAATCAGTAACAGAAATAGAGACTTCATTTTCAAAAGATATTTTAAAATGTTTTGGTTTTTCGTTAACAAGTGGTCATTTGGTGAAGCATCATTTGAGATAAATTAAAAGAGACTCCTTTTAAAATCATGGCAACGATTATCAGGTCTTGATAGGTAAAATCTGCTCCTCCACCTAAACGAGGCACTAGATTGTATCTAACAAGATGATGAAGTACACAAGAAATAGGGGAAACATCCACTGTTTTTGGAGTAAAAACATCACCTAACAAAGAATTGTTCATAACAATTTGTAACTTTTCCAGAGGGGTAAACGAAAAATGAACAGCTCCTTTTCTAGTAAAGGGACAAACACCAAAAGATGGAATGTTCAAAATACTACCAAAATCCATGATTGTAAAATATAAAGATTTTCCTTTGACAAAAGTTGTATAAAAATCCCCATGACACTCTAGATTTGTATAAAACTATCGGACAAGTCTAGGGTATGCAATTGATGGAGAAAAAAGCATATAGAAGAAATACCACAAGAATCAAACAATGTTTTCAAAAGAGATTGTTGATAACAGATTTGATCGACTGACTTTTCATAGACAAATTGTTTAGGAAACACAACGGTTCTAAACCGTACCTCATAAGCTTTACTTCTAAAGACGTTTTCAGAAAGATCGGAGGAAAGGTTAGGGTTTACCAAAACCAGTGGAGAAGTGAACTCAGCCTTACAAGATGGGATTGTTGACTGTCATTGCCGAGAGGGTCCAGAAGATTTCGGCAAGGACGGACTGAAGGTTGATTAGTCATAAGACAAAGAGTCCACATACTATGTTTCCTCAGACACGACCATCTTCAGTTTT